>KN495316.1:20235-47270 GCA_000787155.1 Scartelaos histophorus
ACTCTTTCAGGCAGAAGTTATTTGTGTTTTTTTTATTCCACAAACAACAGTGAACCATTGACATCCCAAACTTGTTACATCTTCTTTTTTATATGTGTGACTAATACTACAATACATGTCTATCAGCCCTGATAGTTTGTAATCTTATTTCTAAACAGTGGAACTAAGGGTTTTCCATGCTCTTCACTCCTCAAGCACCTATTGGTCACAAAGAGACACAGTTCCGGATGCCTCAAGCTGATTTTGTAGCTTGTTACAGTCATGGGACCATGTTTTGTGCTTATTTACAGTAAGGATTAAAGTGGTGTAATAGCCTCAAACTGAGTCTCAGGTGCTCATGTAAAGTCTGTTTACAGGCATATTTCCCCCTTTGACTGGATGTGGTTTAGCTTTCAGAGAGTCTGATCACAGTGTCTGTAACAGCGCTGATGACCTGCTCATGTTTGTTGCAGAGTGGGCGTACTGGAAGATGACTTCACATGTCTGGGCATCCTGTGCGCCATCTTCTTCTTTCCTCTGGGCATCCTGTTCTGTTTTGCACTGCGCCAGAGAAGGTGCCCCAACTGTGGAGCCACCTTTGGTTAGAGGGACCAAATCATTTCTAACACGCTTTTGCTCATGTTGCAATCCACACAGTTATACGTGTCTTCATTTTGTAATCGCTATATTTAGCTGCCATTGTTATTTACTGTACAACATATTATAAAGAATTATAACATTTTTGAGCATGTTATGGTATTATCATTTACTAGAGATTATATCTAGCAACGGCCAATATTAGTGCCTTCATATCATGCAGATCATCAGAAATTGAGTTAGGATGAGCAGATTGCACTTGTTGTGTATCATATACCTACTATTTTGGTAAATGTTTATTTCAGTTTGTGCTGTCTTTATTGTATGGAGTTTTGTCTTAATTGCATACATTTTGCCATTGGATTATTTTCAGATATCTTACACAAATATTAAATATTAGTCATATAGCAAAAGATTATCTTTGTATAGGAACTTTCCTAAATGATAGGATTTACAGGAATACCATTTATGAATTGTGTAAATATTTGTATATTTTTTATTGTTCTAGGGGGCCATATTTGCACTGATCATTTGACGACAAATAATCTGCTAGATTGTGCTTTTCCAGGGCCAATGCAGACCTCAGGAACATACAATCTGACAAGCTCTCAACTTCTACAGCCAATCACTGTTGGACTTTTTCTGAAGAACGTCATTTCTAAATGCAGCCTCCTCACATGAGGCGTGGAGGAGATTCACTGCACGTGAATTATGTGAACTTTTTTCTGATCAGACAATCAACTGAGAGTCTGTCCCTGTATTTGCATTATTTTCTGTAGTTAATGTCTTCCATCATTATGAAATATTATGAAGCTGTCTAGAAATGAGGGGAAGAATTGTGACTTAGATTAGAGCACTGCACATGCTGTTCAAAATTCTTTTATATACAACTCACTGTAATTAAAGATTGCTGCTCAAATTACGTTTGTCCTACGTTGGAGTAAAATAATATCTGTGTGAAAGTGAAAATCCACCTTCATAACTTCATACATGTATACAAAGTGGAGACGACAATGCAGAAATAAATCTTTATTTTATATGTAATATTGGGCTTGGACCCGAAAGGTGCATGTCCTGATAATAAAGCACAATGTGTCATAATTAAAATTACATTATATTTGTCCACAATCATATTTTAAATATACAGGTAATATGTAGGAATTGTTTTTAAGGCAAAGTGATAACAATCTCCAAAAAATCTTTGATGGCAAAATCCAAGCTTTTGTCATACAAGTATAAGACACTTAAGGATGGAGATCACCTCTGTGCCTCTGGAATAAAATGCAGTTCATTGTGCAGTAGACAGTTATGACAATCAAGAGACTTGAATATAAAATATAGTGTTCAACAGTGCATTCATTTACTGTCGTATGGCAACAATAAGAATAACATTCTCTATGCAATGCAACACAGATATTTTATGACCATATTTATTAAACTTGTCAAGTGTGGTACAAATGTGGTCACTTCCATGTCATCACCACCACAAACAAAAGACTGAACATACATATAAAATACAGCTTAAATATAAGGGTATCATAATAAAATGGTTTTAAGAGTTTGCAGTCACAAGGATATCCTATAATCCAATGGCATTTTTCAAGTCAGTGGTGGCCAAGTTCAGTTTAATCCGGATCAATGTTTCTGAACCACAAAGTTTGATTCCAGCAGTTTGGATGAGAAATGCAAAAGTGGAGCCTCATCAAATAACTGGTGCAGAGCGGTCATTGGTGACAGTGGGACGTAGCCGGACTGTGGCAAAAGGGTTTCCTCCTCTGAAAACACCAATAACAAATGGGTAAATGGACAGGAAGAGGGTATATGTGGGGGGCGGGGGGAATATATTAGAGATCTATAGAGATATATTACTTACACTAGATAAGGAGCAGGTGCTGGTCTGGAAGTGCCATTTGGCTGTGCTGGCTATAGAAAAAAACAGCATTAAATATTGAGAGGTGGGCAATACTGGCATTTTTTATTTTTTTTTTATTATTGTAAATCTTTGTAACACTTGTTACAAAGACCCCAATGTTTGACATAATGTCAAGTTATATTTTCTAATCAAGCGGTGGCAAGCTTTCCATTTCAACCTGTAATTTATGATAACTACCACTAGATGTCAATAGTTGATAGCAGCTGTGAGTGCAGAGGAGATGCGTGCACCGAAATGTCTCTGTTGACCATTATGTCCCAGAGGAGAACATGCTTCCTTTATTATTGTAAAATTGTCACGTAGCAGTTAAATCAGGGCAGGGAGGTTTAGTTACATTTGTTTACTGATACATTCTTACATTTATTGCACTTCCTTTTTTTCTAATTTCTCCATTAAGTCATCAGTAGGCTATGTCAAATGCCATATCATGGATTATATGATGGGCTGATTCTTGCCAAAAGTGTCAAACAAGATGTTGTGTCTTGAGTCAGCCTGATATATTTGACCCATCCCTGAAACACTCTTCTTCCTCTTAACACAAAAGGCCAAACCAGAGAGGGAGCATTTTTTCCTTGTAGTAACAGTGCATTCCAGGGTAACCCCACCTCCCCAGTCTGCCACCTCTCACCTTTCGCTCTCTGGACCAACCTGCTGGGGCAGAAAATGGCTTCATTCACATTATTTAATGTTGACACACTTCCTCAAAAGTAAAACCAAAACACAATTTTGATGAAGCTCATTCTTTTCAGTGCACTTTCTACACAGTAAAATCCATCCAAAGTTGCATACACCCAAACAATTTTGGAAATATGTAGATTTAAGTTGGTTGCCCATTACCAAAGAAATCCACAGGCACACGCCCCCTCTGGTGTCCACCGTTCTGAACATGAGCCAGAGTAAGGAAGCCCAGCAGCCCTTTTCTCACAGGCAGCTCTATTCTGAGATTTGTTTGCTTTTCTACACAAACTCTTGACTCATCGCAAACAAAGTGGAAATTAAGGTCAAATGGGAACAACCTTTCATCTTAATATAGAGATGTTTAGTGAAAATGAAAGGTATGGAAGGTATGGTAAAGGCATGAACAGGTGTGGCGATGTGGAGATATGGGATCAAATCAAGAGAATGTGGAAAAGTGATTATTATGTTGTGTTGTTAAGAGCAACTAGCTCAAGCCTTAAAATAGAACTCTACTTGGGAATTTCTGGCAAATTTGCAAGTTGGCCATTTCCGCATATTTGCGTATCAACATGGCTGAAGTTTGTCATCGGTGGATTATAATGACAATGTGTTAAAGCACCAAAGACACAGACCAAAGCTTATCATCAAAAGTCAGTCCACATATAGTGTATAGTGTTAAAGCGCAGAACAAAAGCATACATGTGGTGTGATTCATACTGCCTCTAATGCCTACATTAATGGTCCATGCATAAACATAAAGGCTGTTATTACGCAAACAACCCACAGTGGCAGAGAAACAGAAATACCAACAACCCACACTACTTCTATAAAAATGAAGCCAGTGTTTTCTGCACCGCTGATGGAGCAAACATAAAAAGGTGTTTTTCAGTATTTACATATATTTAAATCATATGAAAAATAAAACCACAGCTTCTTTGAATATGATGTGAATAACGCCTCCTAGTTACAGTAATTGCCATGTCAGTATCTCTGAATAAATATCCATACAGAAATAGTTTTAATTCCTCTAAGTAAAACAAACAAAAAATGTGAATGACTCATCAACTCATATTAAGTTCTAGGTGTGGGATAAACAAAAAAACTGTCATTTTTCAAACACTTCCCATCCATTACTGTGTTAGGTGACACAAGAGTGTATCATAGAGGGTTTGAGTGTCCAAAACGTTGAAACTTATAGAACCCACCGATCTACAGCCAAGTGCCTTCACTAACAGCAGGAGCCCCTGTCCTGTCCCTATAGCCACTTTACAAATGACCAGGAAGGACAAATGTGATCACACTAAATATACACTTCATTGGCAAAACCACACACGCACACACAGAGTTGGACCAATCAAAGGACTAACGGAGTCAACGCACCCATAATTTACTTCAGTTCAGTTGTTTCTAGTTGCTTTCAGATTAAAATGTTATATATCAAACTGAAAATCCCTGAAAACCAAAATGAGGTAAAAGGACTAACCGTATTGGGGTCAAATGAGGAGGACGAGGCGGCAGAGGGTGTGGGTGAGGGCTGGTGGTTGGGGGCAGTGTAGACAGATGACGTCACGCTGCTTTTGACCGGGTTTTGATACGACGCATTACAATAGTCGGCTGGGGGCAGCACCATGGTCGCCTCGTCTGTCTCAGTGTCTTGATGATGTAGATTGACAACACTTCTGCTTCGGTATGGAGCTGCTGAGACACTACAGAGAAGACAGACATAACTGACCAACTCCCTCATCAGTCTAAACATTTTAGCATAAAATTACACATTCATTATACATACAACAACATAAAAAGATATAAATTGGTGTTTTTTTAGATTGTAGAATATGGTGAAATCAGACTTCCAGATGGGGAAACTCACCATTGATTACACTGTATTATCATAAAAAACAACTGAAATGGTAACTTAATTAAAATGCAGATTTTGTAGTAGGGTCTACTCACTGATAGAAATAATCAAAAGTTGCATTGTGTGATTTGTGAGGATTCGTAAAAATACTTTTGTCCATGTTACTACTTTGTCTGGAAACACAGTTTAGTATTAAATATTTCTATCATCATGAAGACCAAACCAGACCAAGTTACACATCAGATCTGCAGAGAGGCAAGCCCGCTCACAGCCTGTTTTTCTATGCATTTTAAGCTATAGCACCATGTGTAATTGAATGAATGCAAGGTACAGCCGTTTAATGCCATACTGTGGAACATTCCAGGCAGAGCAATGGCATCTCTGTTGAAACAAGGAGGTGACGGGAACCCCTTTAATTATACCTGCCCCCATCGGTGTTAAATTTTATTGGCTACAGAATGCTGTGATGTCATCTGAAACCCGGCAATAGGAATCTGGGGTTTGGGACGAGGAGAGTCCTGCCCTGGATTACAAAGGTTATCAGTCTAACGGGAGTAACTGGAGGAAGTCCTGCCAACAATACAGTCAAGTGAAACATGAGTCCTGGACACTGGACACGTTTCTTTACCTGTTGTTGTTCACCAGAGGCTCTGTGAGTGCCCGACAGTAGGACGACGGAAACCAGCCCCTCCTGAGGAAACACAGAGGACACACACCGACCAGTGAAGTCAAAAGAGTTGCACAGAATAATTACATAGTTTCACAGGTGATGTAAAGCAGTTCACTAAATGATTATTGCTCATATCTGCAAACAATCCGTTGCTTATTCTGTTTTGGGTTATGTGTTTCAGGTCTCCAAAGCCTTTATGTTCTACAACATGTGATTTGTCTAAAAGGGAAACATACAGCCATTTGTTTCTGCTTACACACAAAAATACACTTGATTTAATGGTGTTTGCACATAATAAAGCCAAAACAAAGAAATTATCTTCTATATTCACAAATGCCCCAAAATATTAATTCAATGCCACAAAAAGATTAAATGTAAAATGAGGGTTAACAACACAGCCTTCACACAACTGAAAAGGCCCTTATATTTTGGGATGAGACTGAGTAAACTAAAACATGTTTTCATGTGAAACACCTGAGATACCTAAACATACTGCACTGGCACCTAGAGCACTAAATTCTGAGCAAAATAAGGTAAGAGTGTCCCACAACCGAGTTTTCAGAAAGGGCACTGTGTTGCGCCATAATAATGAGTAAGATAATACAGAGTCATATGTGAGCAGCCTGGTGCAGGTGCTGCTCTGTGCCTCACTACAGAAATCTGCACTGCATCCTCAGGCACTTTCTTTTGATTTTCTTATCTGTAAAGCTGTATGCTTTATGTACAAGGCTTGCATAACAATCAGACTGGAGACCATCTGGGTCCCAGGACAATGCAGTTCCAACAACGGAAATCACTTAGTGACCCATAGTGGAGCTCCTAAACAGACAGTTTGACATAGTGAAAAGACCTGTAATTCAAACAATGAGCTAAAGATCAGGAGTGTGATAACGTCTGACTAACTTTCCATTCTTCTCCAGCTCTCCGTACATCCAGCCGTCTCTCTCTTCAGGGATCAGCAGAACTATAATGTCTCCCTCGTCAAAGCTGATCAGAGTGCTGTTGTTGCCAGCGTTGTGTGGGAAGATAGTTCGGACTCGAGGCCGTTTCACCACATGGTTCAGACCTGTGGCTACAGACACAGACCTGGAGAGGCCTGCATCTTCACCGTTTCCATAATCTGAAACTAACAACAAAACACATTCCTTTAAATTACTAAACAAGTTCCAAAGAGTGAAGGTGAAAAGATAATTTAGCTGAATTCACTGAAAATGTACCTGGTTCCTGACTTCCTTGTTCAAATAGATTTGCCAGTGGGCTAGTGTGGGCCTTTTTCATGGGAGCAGGAGGGTCTGTGTTCTGAGAGAGTAAAATTAATGTTTATAGAAGTCCCTCACATAAGTTTGAATGTGAAAAGTGATGAGACACACCACACTGTGGCGGGAGGGGGAGGGCGAGGGCATTGGCGTTATGGACACTGGAGCACGCAGAGCTTCGATCATGGTCAGCACACTGTCCGGCATGTCCGTAGCATCATTGCACTGATCCTGCCACGAGCCGATCTTTGATTTTAGGATATCCTTGGCCTTTCGACAACATAAGAAACACAAAGGTTTAGCGCACATAGGTAAAACTCTGAAGTGTATCGGAGGGTTGTATGCACCTTGTCATGAAAAGCAGCAGTTTGGTAGGACAACATGCAGTGTTTGTCCACTAGAAAACAGAAGCGCCTCTTCTCCTCCAGTAAGGCCTCTTTGCAGCCATCAGCAATGAACAACTGCATGTCCGTCTGACGTGTTGTCAAGGTCTCCAGGACCTGTATGTACAAGGGAGACAACTAAGTTAATATTTAAATAATATCACATGCAATGATTTAACCTGATTCACTAAATCAACTTTGCTTATCTTGATAGCCACATGGTTAGCATCAGTGTGCGTTCCTTTGTTGACAATACAAAAGCTACACAAAGCATGAAGAGAAACAAAGGTGATGAATTCCCTCTGAAAGGCTTAATCACCAATGGACAGCCATTATAAAATATAAGTCAGCAGTAAGGCAAAGAGAGACTGCCTTATCAGCTTGGACAGGTTGTGTCAGGATAATTTACATAGCAGCTACTTTTAGAACTGTATGATATACAGATCATAAAAAGATGAGCAGCACTTCATACAGAGTGCAGTTACTAAATAGATAGAAGATTTTCAACAGAGTGGTTCATAGAAATTTCAACCAAATGTGTATTTTATTTGAAACAGATCTGCATCTGCTTTTTCCTTATTCATTTCCACATCTTAAAGTAATAATCTCGATGCCTGAGTCACAATGACCAAACACTATTTTAATCCTTTACCCTTACTTCAACACAGTACAGGCAGACACCTTACAATGTTTTTGAATAATTCAATAGAAGAAAATTTTTGTTTACTGTAAAAAGATATTTAAGGCATGTGTCTGCTTTACTCCAAAGAAAGTATTACGCGTTTTCAGTTGTTCTAATACATAGAAACGTTTAAGATCTCAAACATCTCAAAGCAAAAACAATTTAAAACCAGTTCCCTCTTCCTTCAGTTTCAAAGCTCATTCCTTGTCAGCATTATGACAGATTCTCAGGCACACCCAAAGAACCTTGCTGTTGACAAGAGTGACTTTTAACTGTATAATTAACATACAATAAAGTCAGAGATGATGTGTGATTGAGATGCCATTTCAGTCAACACAACACAGCCTGCTCCCTGGATTAGCCTACACCCATATTATGCAAATCTGTAAAATGCGAATCTATCAAATGTCAAAGTACAAAGTACAATCCTTGAATAGTGAATAAACATATGCTTTCGCCTCACCTCACTCTCTTTGTTTTCGTACTTGTTGGCATTCTTGCCTTGGCTTTTTCTTCTTAGTTTCTTCAAGTCTGATTGTGACTTCTCAACAGAATCTTGCTTCATCTTGTGTTCCATTTGATATCTCTTATAGGTGGCCTGGAAAAATAAGTTGTAATGTCAGTGCACTGGGTTGGATTCTGTTATAACAATTGACCCATAATATTTTGTGCTGCTTATGTGTTGGGAAGTGACCAAATACATGTTCAGAATAGTCATTTTAGGAGAGTAATTGTATTTTGGTTAGTTATGCTCTCATTTGCTGGTTTTCAGAATACAGTTAGTTTACAAAAATCAAAAGGTACTTGATAACACAATGTAGGCTTTAAACTCACTATTTGAGAGAAAAATGGAAACACAGTTCTTGTGGTGAGTGCATGTGTAATTTTGCCTTCTCTAATTAGTGATAAGTACGCAACAATTGCTGAAACAAACTAAGCTGTTTTCAATCCTGTGTCATGTCATGTTTTTATAATACAACTAAATTAGAAATAGGATGATATATCAGGCCAATATTTGCATTTTTAGAATATTCTTAAATCTCCAGCATAGGCTGATATTATAAATAAAAATAAAAGTCTTATTTGAACACTTTATTTCAAGGAGAAACGTGACTACACGGCTCTTTTAAATACTTGCAGTAAAACATGCCTTGGGGGAAGCTAGTAGTAAATTTAAATGACATCATTTTGGTGAAATAATCAAAATGGGCCCCACATATCAGCCATGAAAAAACCCATACAAGTCTCTAAATTACATGTGGCAGTTTTAGTATTAGAATACAGTATTCTATAATTATATAACTATGCCTTATTTAACACATTTGTTATTTTATTATGTTGTGATGAGTGAGTTACTCAAAATAAAGTTTATCAAAGTCTAAGTCTGACAGGACCGCATAACAGAATATGTTACAAAATACATTTTAATTTAGGTATGCAGTATTCTAACTACATTTTAATGTCTTCTTCCCAACACAGTTCATAACACAGTATACTATACATATGTCTTGTATTTGTAAATACAATAACCAATATACAATACAAACTTTATGATAGAGGATTGTGTAGGCAGTGGGGAGAGCAAAGTGCTGACTCAAGAAGAACATGTCTACTCACTGTCATGTATTTGACATCCATGTCAGTTTTTTTCTCCAGCTCAGCAACTATCTCCCGGTGAAACCTTTTAAACTTAAGGTGAGAGAGACACAAAGACACAGAGGTGAGCACAAAACAGAGGGAAGGATGGGCCACAGTTTGTCAGCTGTTCTGTCTCCAGAAGTTCAAAGAAAGGAGGGTGATGTTGAAAGAGCATGGAGTATATGTGTGTGTGTGTGTGTGTGGGTGAGAGTTAAGTCCAAGGTGAACGTCGGCATGAGTCAGTGCTGGAGCGTGGGAAAGCCCACAGCCTCGTGCTGCTGTTAGAAGTCTCAGTGTGAGTTTGAGTGTGATGAGGCTCCATCAACAGAGACGTATGCCACACATTAGACACATTTGGAGCACAGACATGCTTTCGCTCCACAAACATCATCTCATACCATCAGGATCTATGTCATTGTTTGGATTTGTGCTATGATTAACCAAGATGCCACATGCAGGACTAGGAATCTTGCCTTATTCAGCCTACAAAGTGACATTTGTCTCCCATACACAGAAAGTTTATAATATAAAAGCAGAACAATAGAAACACAGACATTTCTCTGCATTGTTTTGCAGTCAGCTGTGGATACTGTGTGAGCCCCAGCTGTGCTCTGAGGCATGTTCAGGCCTGTCCACACAGTGGAAATAAAGCAACAGGTGTGTCTAGTGCACAGAGGAGGGACAGGGATGCTGCATAAACTGAACTTACATTTTCTTCCAGCTCATAATGAACTTTACGATGAACCTCTGAGATTTCCATCAGAACCACACCTGCCACAGAAATCAAGAGAGATTAGATCAGATGAGAGGAAAGAGCTAAAACAAAATGCTTTTATTTTGTTTCAGAACTGTGAGTGTACTTGGATAAATATAAATGTCAGGGCTGATTCTGGTGGACACAGTCCATACCACATAGCCTCCCAGCTGACTTATCATGTTCTGTCTCTGGTTTGGTCGCTCAGAGACCAGCACAGCTTGTTTGAGTAAAGCCTGATATTGACTGATACTGATGCACCTTGAATGACTCTTTTTTTTTTTTGCATTTTCATACATATAAGCTAATAATAACCACAACCACCACAACAATAATAATCATCATGAAAATCTGAGTGAGATAGTTGGACATGTCCTTTATCACAGGTGTATCTAGAGCTGTTACAGAGAAACAGGTGCAGGAACTTTGTTTCAAAACATGATTCATAATCTTGAAGGGGAATCAAAACTCTCTCTAGGCCACACTCCTGTAAAAACTGATCAAGTTCAAGATCAAGCAAGTTCACATACTTTGGGGAACTGTATTTGAGCCATACTGAATGCAAGATGACACCAAAACCAACAGAGTTGAGTCTTATAATCTGATAATCTTATTCCATTATGCTTATTGTGATGGCAGTTGCCGAGCAACAGTTGTACTAGGTCAGATAATGTGGAGGCGCAAGAGTGTGTCACAGTGTGGACAACCTCAGAAGCCACTGCCAATATTCAACAAAGTGAACCTTGATAAAGGTTCACTTTGTTCACCTTGATAAACAGACCTGGCCACAGGTCTGTTTGACAAGGCTCACCCTGCTCAAATCATACCTTAAAACATTTCAGTAAAGACTGAGGATCACTGAAAATAACGGCTGAATTTTATCATAGAAAACAACTGGACAACTTTTGAAAGTGAACTGCTCTTTCAGTTTTAGTGAACATTTAGAATAAAAACAATGGTTTTAATCCACGCATAAAAGGTGTCTCTGTGGGCCCACAGTCCCTGTGGCCTGGGACACACGCACACCTCACAACATGCAAACATGCATGTGAATTATGTAAAGGGGCTCGGCTGACACTTAAGCTCCACATGACCAACATATTCTGCAACCAAGTGTTTTTGAAAACTGCTCCCATTAACTGTCCTCTGACTGGGTTAAGTCCTGATTCCTCAGTGTTTTTGCTGCTCGCTCTATGAGTGTCATGATTCTGAAGCACTTGAATGAAAACCCTGTTGACATCTGAACTGGGACATAGGAGCAGGGGGAGGCAGAGGAAAAGGAGGAGGAGAAGAGCACCATCCTCCACTGACTCTGAGGGTCTGGTTTCGAGTCGGCTACGCGTCAGCGCAGCTCAGGTTTCACCAGATCTGCCTCACTACATCCAGGAGCTGTCTCAGTCATCCACCCAAGTCGCATTCATTCAGCTCCAGACTTAAACTACACAGTTCATGTCCTAATCCACACAGTGCACTGCTATAGAGTCAACATGCTTTTATATTTACTTTGAGTTCATCAGTATGTGACCTGAGTGACCAGATGATTCGTCTTGACACTAATGAACAATAGGTTTATTATAAACATCTTTATTTAGGAATACATGGTTAATGCATTACCCACTCCCCACATAACTGTCTTCAGAGACAAACATGCCCTCCTCTGAGCTGCACAGCCACGACACAGACCCTGTGGTGCCAGGTGGCACTTCCCACTGATGCTGAAATTAATTAACAGTTTTTGTCAATCAACAAACAAACTATGGTTACATCAAACAAGACTCTGGTTGCAGTGACTAAACGTGCCAAACAGGACGGCTGCATGAACACATTTCTAATAATTTGCTGGTTATGTGTATCCTAAACAGTAACCTGTGGTGGACTCTAAGGAGACTTGTCTCTCTTTTGTTTAGATAGTAACTAAACAAATGTCATACAGACATGCAGTCAATGGACAGCACTGAACAAGAGCTCAAAAATATTTGTAAAAAATATAAAAATATAAAACACAACAGAAATGCTGTAATGTTCCCCATAAGGGAATGAGAAGAGAGATAAAAGTCTGTGTACACCTGAATGGTTCACTTTAACTACTGTTTACACAGTCATCATGGTGCACACATCATGCAAAACCAGAGAGCACAGAAGTACTGTACTTTTTGGACCATAAGCCACTACTTTTTTCTCTCACTTATACAATAGTGTGGCTAATATATGGATGGATAATTTGTTTGGCAACACAGCGGATGTGTGTGCAGCCTGAGTACAGAAAACGCCGCTGTCTGTGCAGTGAACACATGGATCTAGAGTTAAAATTAAGTTGCATCATTAACTAGCAATGATGTCAGCACCAAAACAGAAATCTGAAATCTGCTGAAATCCTAAGAGACACTGACAAGCTACAAGATAAGAGAGCGACTCTTTGTGCAGGAGACATGTGCAGTAGAGCGCAGGGAGAGACGAGGGATGTGCAGAGGAAGATGCTCGTTTGATTGTGTTTTAAACAGTTATTTTACTGATGACGCAGCTTTTAAGTTAAAGGCGACTGATCTGTCGAAGGACGTAAAGCTGCTGCACATAAACTCGGCATCAGTGAGTCGATGGTGAGACGGTGGCGACGGCAGCCTGACAGACTGACTCAATGCAAATAGACGCCAAACGCTTTCAGAAGCAATAAAAGCAGACGGCTCGAAATTGATTCAGAAGCAAAAAGCAGACGGCTCGAAATTGAAAACGTTCTTGAAGACATGGACACCTGTGGCTTATATTCAGGTGCGGCTTATATATGTACAATTCTAAAATTTAGTTGAAATTTTTCTGATGCGGCTTATATTCAGGTGCACTCAATAGTCCGGAATTTACGGTAATTGGGGAAAAAACTGAGCTTTGGTCCCCCAACCACCGCTGCAAGCCCCAGAGAAAAATATAGATTTTTGAATTCATTTTATTCCTCTCTTTTTTTAAAATAGTGCACTGCTACAACTCCCTGTGGTTTATTTGGGAAATAAACACAAATCAACCTGGTAACAGCAAACATTTTTCAGTAAAGCTGAAACAAATGTCGTTTATACTACTGGTCCAATAGTTACAATAGTTTGTAACTTAGAAAGCAATGAGTTCTTGTAATCTCCCAGTAACAGTGTTTCCCATCATACAAAGTGCTTTTCATCATGTTATGTTTAGTGTGCAGTAAACCGCATAAAAACTTACCCAGTTCTCTGGAGACTGGGGATGTTGCAGCATTCTCTCCAATCTTTGACACGGCATCAAAATACAACTTCCCTGCCAGAATCATGGCTGAAAAGAAAAGTACTTTACTTATAGTGACAATGACTCAAAAATATACTTGCATTGTGTTAAATATTCTATATGATATTGTGACTTTAAGCATCATTGGATTCATAGGACTTTAGTATTTGTAAAATACTTAATTATGCAGAGACACGTTGTATTTAAATGTTGCCACGGCAACGCTAACACAACTTCTATTATATTGCTCGGACCTACTGGCCACCATTCAAATCACCAATAGTAAAGTGCACCTTACCAGCCACAGCTTTTTCATAGTTCTTGCCCAGGTTAATTAGATTCCTCAGCCCTGGGTTGAACTGTTCCATGACATTCTGTTGAAGGAGACAAAATGCCATTAATGTTACTTTTACTTCAAAAATGTGTTTTTGTTGAAGTGTCCATTGCAGAGTCTTTATAACATTGCTAAGCCTCCATAAATGTAGAGGATTGTTTGAGAAAAGGATTCTAGCCCATCCCACATCATAACATAGATCTTCCTTAGGTTCTGAACAGTGATTCACAGACCACTCATAAGGCAACGTGTCGTAAAGGCTCGTGATGGCCACTGAAAGCTTGCTGTATAATCTTACCCCACAACACACACAAGCAGCTAAATTATTAATCCTCAAGTCTTTTGGCTGCTTTTCATCATACCAAGGAGCTGTCACCATCTCACAGAGGGCTGCTAAGAAAACAGAAATAGTTTTACACTTATAGTGGCTAGGTGTGCCGTGAAGGCTAAGCTGCTGCTGTGGGTTAATAGTACATGTACATTTGTGGCGAAAATTAATCACGTACAGGATTTGAACAGTGAATGACCCAAAACACACAACCAGTTAAAAGGTGCACAGTGGTACTTTCCTGGTGGAGGGTTTGTCACCTGTTATTCCTGAGCCTGAAATGTTCCAAAGTATGGCACACAGTATATACTTATTGAAGCAGCATTTCAGTTAAATCATGTTTTATTGAAAAATTACACTTACAAGTGGGCTATATAGGCAACTGTACAGTACTACTAGTGGGCTCGCCTCTCTGCAGATCGGACATGTTATTTGTACAGATATTGGCTTGATTATATCACCTTGTCTCCATTAAAATAAGGCTCAGTTAATTATACTTTTTAGTAAAGATATAACATCACCATGGAGACAAGCAGGTGGTTGCAGATGTAGTTAGAACATTACATAGTGCCAGTTTGCCCCTTTCTGTAGAAAATAAATGAACAAATTGACTGGCACAAACACTCAACATAAACTGGCCAGCTATTACCCAGAGAAAGCATCTTAAAGCAAAGTTATGGACAGCAGAGGAGACAAGTCTTCTAACCACAAGGTAGGTTTACTTTTATTAACCAATAATGCCAGTAATAGAAACTATGACCTTCACAAACAAACAGGTTTGGAATATTTTTGAATATTTTATCAGCCTGTGCTCTTTGCTTCTCCACTGTTTGCTTTAGGGGCATAGGCTATTCTTCCAGAAATGAAACATCATGAAAAAAGCAACTTAAACTTGTTGCTACACTGGAATGATACAGTAGGTAAAACACTAAAGGCACAATGCACAGAGGTTTCCATCTAAATGAGGCATAACCTCCACGTCAAAGACACACATGCCATCACCCCGCAGTGTCACACAGAGGGCGGTCAGGCAGGTTGGCAGCTCATAATAATGCATGGGGCACTCCTAGGGTGGGGCTATCCTCCCCAAACCAGTGATTCAGCACAGCAACTGTCATTCCATTACTGGGGAAATCTCAAAGCAAACCTGAAGAAAGGCGACTTCAGGAATATTTGGAGATTTTTTCCCCAAAACAAAAAGTTTATAGTGAAAAAGTTTCCCAAAAGGCCCATTCCAAAGAGTTTTGAATAGAAAGAGCTGGTTTGGGGTAGGCATTTGTGGGTACATGTAGCCTCATTAGCCAATCCCACATCGTAATTCAGAACAGCCGTGAACCCACAGGCGCGCGCTCTCACGGGGCACGTCCACTTTCATGATGTTTTATCCTTATTCTCATTATATCCCACAGGCTACAATGTGCTCACCTTGTATGTACTTTCTGTGAGCTTGTTCACCTCCTCCGTGGCGCTTTTTGACATGTTGAAGCTTTTATCCGCGACTTCCAATGGTAAAAGTTGTCCAAAAAAAAAAAGAGAGTAAAGTAGAACCTCCAAATTTCAACGTGTATGAAAAGGATTTACAAGAGCGGATTCCGATAGTTCCCCATAGCCGGGAGGAGACGCAAAACCCGCATGTATCCAGTAAATAACAGGTGACCGTAAAAGTGAGTGAGAGTTTGTCAGCCTGTTGCCGCAGTCCTGCCAAATGAGCCCCGAAGCTGTCAAACTTGTCGGGGGAGGAGGGACCTGTGGAGGTAGAGAAAGATGGGTGCGTCAAGTTGCACCCACTATAAACGCACGCACTTCCGGTGAGGCTTTCGTGCTACGCCCCTGAATAAATAATCTGATTCAACGCACAAAAACGACTCCCTTGAATTACGGGATGAGCATAAATCGCATAAGGGATGACGCTAGCCGATAGGGAGTGATGTCAAAAGATTAGTATGATATAATTTTAGACTGAAATATCGGGGCTCGGTTCTGGTAATGTGCACTTGACTCATGCACACGTGCGCCAGGTGAAAGGTGGACGCAGGGACTTAACACTGAGACGGGCGCCCCCTGCAGGCCAACATGGTGCATTCAAGAACACTGTGCCTACATTAGCGTCTATGTGGGAAACAAGAAACTTTAATCATAGCAGTTAAACGAGCTGCCAGTTTATTTTTATACACATACACAAATATTAAACTTTTATAGCTACTTTTATTTCATTTTGCGTTGTTATTTGTTTTCTCAATATCCCAAAATAAAAGTAATATATGATTGGCCACTAGATGTCCCCCTTGTTTAAGCAATAAATGCACCCTTTCTTACCAAAACAGATTTAGCTGTCAAGTGGTGGCTTATGTTATGTTAATGGTCAGTGAAAAACAAACAAATAAATAAATAAATAAATAAATAAATAAGATGTGTGCAGATTTTATTTTTCACTAACAACTTGGCGTTTAGTATGCAGTTCTTTAAAGGGGACATATCTATATCCCATTTAAAGTAGCCTATAGTCCTGGTAGTGCACATAATTTTAAAAGGGAAGTAAATGTAACTTTTATGAGCTTTCAAGGTTTTAATCAAGGTTCCTCTTCAGTGTGTACTCACAGTCATCCTTGATCTGACCCTTTGTTGTGGTGGATGTTATGTTTGGGCTGGGTTTATACCCCTGCAGGTTCAACCATGCTGGACAGGGCGAGGGAGAGAAGGCAGATGAAGATCAGACCCTGATCCTCCAGGTTGGGGTTTGTGCGAAGTGCAGACAACACATCAGCATAAAAAGACAAGATTATAGAAACCAAGCTCACTTGCTTTCCAGTCAACAGAGGACTAGAACACAATTGTGATGGCCTTATGCAACTTCTGGCAAAGAGAGCTTCAAGGTAAGGTAAGCTATTTCAATTATTTCATGCATGTTTGATGTTAATCATGTATTATCATGCTCAGAAAATGTCAGTTTTCAGCTACCCCCTATGTCCACCCACTTCCCTGTACTTGTGATTATTTAAAAAATGGGTCTAGGTCATAAGGAGGTTAAAAATGTCACCATTTTTAACAAGTAAATCAAAAATGTAATAAATAAAAAATAAATCATTGAACAAAATGTCAAATAATGCTCTATATATGTCATAGTTTAATTTAAAAAGTCTAAAATATCTTATTTTATGACTCTAACTACTGTCAGTGTGTTAGGCTAAATATGTGCTTTGAAATGTCATTGAATGGTGAGATGGTGGATAGCTTCCTGCAGTCAACAAAGGAGGCTGGATATAAAATGTGATGTTAGCCTTGGGCTGTGAAATGGCAGAGTATTATAGAATGGCACATGCAATCTAATTACTGTGAATACTGTGAAATCCAAGTCTTTGTGATAGTTTTATCTTCCTGTCTTGGCAATCATGACAACCTCCTGCCTAGTAAGTGACCCTCAAGACATTCAGTGAAAAAAACACCCTCTGAAAAAAAAGAAGAAGAAGAAAGAAAAGAAAAAATCGAAACAATGGTGCAATAAATGGAAGTATTTTGAGTTGGTTAGTTTTCATGAACTAAGTATTAGCTTTTAGTTTCTTGTTAAATAAAAAACATTGAAAGTATCTTTATTTATAGAGGCTTTTACAGCTCTCAAGTTGACCAAAGTGCTTCCCATTAAAAATCAACACAATATAAAACACGCAAACACATTAAACAATGATAAGACAACAAGTGTCACTGCATTGCTACTACTGTTAAAAGCCAGTTTGAATAGGATTTAAACAGGCCAAAGTATATGAAGGTGCACATATGAGGGACAATATGTGCACCTTCATATACTTCATATAACATTATTTTAGCCAAGTGCAATGAAAATGTTCTGTGTCAGTCTAGTCCAGCACATTTTTGTACACCTGTGTATCAGTGTATTATCTAAGTTGTTTTGACGATAGTTCCATCAGCAGTAATTTAATCCGACCTTTTATCTGTCTGCTAATCAAACAGATAATAAAACGTATCCTTGAGCCATCATTACTGGTAAAATTGTGAGACAAAATGTTACGTTCTTATTTCTGTATAGTTGCGTATATTGTGACGATGGCAGAGCTGGCCCATCTCCACGTGACCTCTCATTCATTGTTTCTGATGTACAAACTCTCCAAGGACAGACTGTGAACAGCTCTGAGTGCTGCCGCTGACGTATTCAACAGAGCCTCCTTAAGATACTCCAGCAAGGCCATCTCCCTTTCAGACAGTTTTCTAGCAGTGCGCACTCACAGCAGACTAGATCGTTTTGCAAGTCTGATAAGTCAAAACGATGGTTAAACAGGTAAGGCTGTGCTTCCATCATTGTTTTCCATCACTGCCATAATAACACACCAAGGATGCAACAAATCTACAAGTCATTCTCTATTCATTTTTGCCATTAGCACTGTGCTGTTTCTGACGCCCGGGATGCTGCTCATTATTTTCCAACTAAACATGAATAACACATTTGTCTGGTGATTTTGAAGACCTTAAGCTGAAAAGCAAATGCATGTTTTGAAAGAACAGCCTGGCTCAAAGTAGCTGACATGTTCAAATATGAATTAAAAGCATCTGTCAGCAGTGCAGAGATAAAAAGAACATGCATCATTTTATGGAATTAGACATGTAATTGCTTTTTGGTTTTTAAAGGTGCACTTTGTAACATTGCTAATTGAGCATAATCTCTTGTCCAGAATGTTCCACAGAATGGCATTAAATATATTTCACCAGGTTAACTCACCGTGCCAGATCTGCAGAGGAACATTAGCAATAACATCTTGCCTGAAAACCCAGAATGACACGTCTCTGTATTTAAAAAAAAAATACTGATCAGTATCAATCTGGTCTCAAGTCCAGTCAGACATGATGGAAATCAGATTTGTTTTTTTCAGTGATACATGTGAAATAAAGCACACATATTATTTACAAATAAAATCTAACTTATCTCCATAGACCATATATATGAATGGACATAGCTAACGCGTTAGCCGCTGTGTTTCAAATAGGAAGTCCGGCAGGAGGCTCTTCCAGCTCCTTCTGACTCTGGCTCTCATTGACTTACATTAGGATCTTGTCGCTCGTCTCTCTGTACCTGCTGCAGTGACCCTCTTCATCTTGGTCTTAAAATGTTCTTATTGACCCGCTCTACATGATCTTGATTTTTTTTTCGTTATTTTGTCAGTCAAAAAAATCCTATTCATAACATAGAGCCTGGCTCCAGATTAGCTCCTGTAACCGTTAGCATTGCGAGTTTCATTTGAGCGGCACTGAACACTGTGGGTGACGTCACACTTGCTTAGTCCACTTTTTTATACAGTCTATGCTTATCTCTGAATCTGCAGAAATCCACCATGTTTTTCAGCCCCTGTGATACTTGTTTCCTTTATTTTTTCTAACATGGACAGACCATGCACGCCCCTGACTAATCTACCTGTCAACGCCCATTAAAACAAGATGGCACCACTGGAAAAGTTACTTGCCTAAATATTTTGAGTTGTAAAAATGCCTTAATCTTAAATGTTAGATTGAAATCTGCTGGAACATCTCCAAGCTCATATGAAACCATTCAAAACCAAATGAAATGTAAATCATAATTGACAATCTGCCAATCTTTGCCTCACACGAATCCAGTAATTTTTGGCCGAGGAGAATGTGCTGGCTCATTGTTAAAAGTGCTGAGTCACCTGTTCCCGCCCACAGCAGTGAGGCCAGAACGACAGCCTAATATGATGTATAGCATGCTTGGTAGAGTAATGACTTCTTATATAGCCACATTACACTCCACGTTCTGTTTTCCACTGATGGTGAATCACTTCTATTGATTCTGCAGCTATTACACCGTGTGACGGCGTTGTATAAGGCTTCTTTGGGTGTGAGGGGACGGTAGTAAAGCATCAAAAAGCCTTGTGTGTGTTTTAAGCCAATAAACATGACACATCAAACGCAAATCAATAACCCCATTCGCTTCTATTTAATCTCAGTTTATGTTATGGATTTAGAGATAAAACTGTCACATGTTGCAAATCCATTTTTTGTAAGCTTATTGGGAGCATGCAGAAAGTTCAATACAGCAAGAGTTAGAAATATTCTGTCAACAAAGCAAATGTGTACTAATGATTGCTGTAATTATAGTTAAAATGACCTGGACTTAGACAAACTTTATTGATCTACAAGGGAAATTATTTGGACACAGTACCTCACACATCACAATATATTATAATGACAAAGAGCAGAAATGTAAATGGTAATAATAAATTAAGTAGCAAACTGATTTAATAAATATTAGAGATTGACTTAGAATTTATTTTAGAGCAATTAATAATTTTAAGATCTAAAATAACATATTTCATGGGCTAAAAGAAGCAAAAAAAATCAAAAAAATCATCTAAAAAATAAATAAAAATCCTCACCTATCATGAGTCTATAAATGGGTTTGACTTTCTGAAATGATTTACAAAAAATATTTAACTGTTTCATGATATTAAATTTTTTTTAGATGTACTTATATACACCTCCTAAAAAAGAACTAAAATAAAACGACATCTTCACTCACTACATTAAACTGCAAAAGACACAAGTTCACAAAAATCCCAAATAAATAAAAATCCTCACCTATCATGAGTCTATAAATGGGTTTGACTTTCTGAAATGATTTACAAAAAATATTTAACTGTTTCATGATATTAAATTTTTTTTAGATGTACTTATATACACCTCCTAAAAAAGAACTAAAATAAAACGATATCTTCACTCACTACATTAAACTGCAAAAGACACAAGTTCACAAAAATCCCAAAATCTTGCCAGTGGAGTTTGAATAGAAAGATAAACGTTACCTCTATTTTCTCTATCTTCTCTCGCGTGGTGATGACTGCATTTCCCAAACAGAATTATTCAGGCTCTCCACACGTGCCTGAGGGTGCTCCACTTGGATGCGCTCTCCTGTTGATATTGTGGTCAGCAGTGTGTGAAAATTTAATAACACTCTGGATGTCAAGTGGCACCTCTCCCTGGATCAGCGCGGCGTTGGCGTTGTGGGGGGTAAAAACAGGTCCCTGCCATGTAAAGGCCCAGCATGCCTCACTTGGAAACACAAACATTTACCAACAGAAGGCAGAGCGGTCGTTATCCCGCCGCAGGGAGCCAGTCCACATGCTCCGGGAGTCAAATAAGGGAGAAATATTATTGGGAAGTCATATATGTTGGTTGGTTTTTAAAGGTGCACTTTGTAACATTGCTAATTAAGCATAATCTCTTGTCCAGAATGTTCCACAGAATTGGCATTAAATATATTTCACCAGGTTAACTCACAGTGCCAGATCTGCAAAGGAACATTAGCAATAACATGTGAAATGAAGCACACATACTATTTACAAATCAAATCTAACTTATCTCTGAATCTGCAGAAATCCACCATGTTTTTCAGCCCCCTGTGATACTTTTTTTCCTTTATTTTTTCTAACATGGACAAGACCATGCACTAATCTACCTGTCAACGTCCATTAAAACAAGATGGCACCACTGGAAAAGTTACTTGCCTAAATATTTTGAGTTGTAAGAATGCTTTAATCTTAAATGTGACATTAAAATCTGCTGGAAAATCTCCAAGCTGATATGAAACCATTCAAATGTACGTCCCCTGTAGTGTTGAAGCTTTAAAGTCCTATATTATGCAAAATCAACTCTTGTGAGCATTTTTTCCACCTGTAGTTGTGTTTTTGTTGATTCACACATGTCTGAGTAACTCTGTAATATTACTCTGTCTACATATTCAAAGCTCAAAATGCTCTGTTCCACCTTGTGATGTCATGAAGTGGTAGTTTTCAAATAAAGGGCTGAAATTACCCAAAATTATCCCAGTGAAGTCCGTCATCAGTCGTCCTAGTCACTCGCCCTATTTTCTCTTCAGGCTAATTTGCTGTGTATTTTTAGCATGTGTCTTTCAAATGCATAAGACCTCACCTGTCTGAACCAAATCTATTGCTCCTGTGACCTCAGATTTACAGGGTTTAGTGCTCCGCTTGTTGATGAATTAATCTGCCTGTCAATAACATCCTGCATTGGGATAAACTTTGATACCCTGTGCTTGTAAAGTAATGCAAAAGTGCTTCGTCTTGGCTAACCTTATTCATATTTTGTTTATTTTTGTTGACATTAGAGTTTATAGTACTCATTACAATAGAAACACGCCCAGATTGGATTGAACAACACGATCTTAATCTGTTGAGTGTTCACATTTCCAGGTCCTTTTGATAAATACATTTCTCTCGCAGTACGCCTCCTGCTTCTCTTTATAAATCTCAATTGCAACATTAAGAACACACCGCTTCTTCCTTGAAACACTTTTGTGAAACAGTGGCCAATGCAGACTGTAAACGTTGTACAAAAGAGAACAAAAGACCCATCTCATTTATCAAAGTTAATTTAAAACTAAATGTTCCTACAGCGTGTGCACTGATTTAGCCCGGAGCAGCATGCAGGCTGATCAGTAAACGCTTCCTATTTAAAGACACATGTTGATACCTGATGGCAACAACTCCAAACCTGATCCCACAGTCATCATGTGGATTCCAGACGTTTTTGATCACACCAAACATTTGAGAATGTGTAAAGCCTCATAAGCAGCCATTCGATAGCTCGCCCACGCTCGTTGTCTTGAAGAGGTGTCATTGTCTTTCACAAAGCTTCGTGTTCAGGGACTCGAGTGTCTGATGCTTCTCTCAAACCGTTACACTCACACATGCACTAATTGCATTCTTTGTCATCATGACTCCTTTCATAAATTCTTTTATTTGTATATTTTTTGAAACGTTTTATTAAAACTTGCACGATCCATCTTAGTTTGTTTAGTAAGAGACTGGTGCTGTGGTTCTCATCCCTTTTCCCTAAATTGCCATTTTCCTATAACACAATTATTCTCTATTTTTGATGGAGAGGTTTGGGCAAACGAGATGTCACTTGGTGGAGTTTTTAACAGTTTTATTTTCATATTTGTGTTTATGTGTTTTTAATTTCTTCATGCATTGACTTTTATTTATGAATGAACTTGAATTTCCTTCCCTGCTATTATGACGATCCACTCGAGTTTTTGTAGCCAATTCCTGCTTGTGTGAAATTAGCCACCAGCTTGTCTTCATAATAAGTGTTTCATTGCTTTGCCTAAATGTTTCACATCATTCAACTTCTAAATCTCCATGGAGACAAAAATGCCACTAGGGCCAAGTTTTGGGTCAGATCTGTGAAGAGACACGCCCACCCTTTTACCCTTTTTCAATGTATTTTTAGCAATAAAAAAACACATGTTTTAATTGAATAAATATTTGACTGAAACGTTTAATGTCATAGTATGCAACATCACCCAGGCACAGTACAAACTTGAAGTAAGAAAAGTTACACAGTGCACCTTTAAGGTCCTTGTTAAGTTGCCCTGAAGAACAAGATGCTGCTGTCCTTTCTACACCTGACTTCAGCACCAGTTTTAGCCTGTTTTTTTATGTCAGCCTATTTAAGCTTCACTTTTAGTATAGATTTTATTTAAAAAGCTTGTTTTACTGTTTGTTTGTTTTTTTTAAAATTATTTTTATTGTAATAAATATATATAATTTGAACTGTATGTTTGATTTTTACTGGTTACACCATTGTAGCTTCTGCCTCTGTTTTATTTTATCCATAATTTTATCATTGGCCGCTCAGTTCACCCTTACAAACTTATCTGAACCTGTGATAAATACACTATCCTCTCTCCTGTTGGTCAAAACAATGTGTTCTAGTGATTCTTGGAAGCTGGTGAACAAATATCTCCAAGAGTCATGTTGCTGACAAGAAAAGAAATAAAAAAAAAGAAAAATGAAAAAGGAAAAAAAAGGAGAGGCCGCTTAAATGGATACAAATCTATTTTCAAATCACTGACATTGGGATATGAATTGCCTGCAGTGAGTTCTTTGCAAACACGAGCTGCGTTCAAGTGAATGCCAGACTGTCGTGTTGTGGTCCACTCCGTCTCTTTAAGCCTGATCATAATGAGACAAGTCAAAGTCGTGGCCCATAATGTTCCCTCCACCTGAGACCTGTTTAATCCTGCTTTCATTTTCTACTCCCTCTCCCAAGGTCTGCATGTGTGTTATATGAGAGACAGATGGTTTTTAATTACCTACTCTTATGTGTGAGTCAGTAGGCTACGCTTTTTTAGACATGTTCAGACAGTCTTGAAAATATATCTCTTTCACAGTGGTAAAACAATGCACTGGCCTTGTACTGCTATCATAAGTACAATGGTTGTGTGTGATTGAATCATCCATAACCATGGCAACAAATCCTCTGTGATCAACTGGGTAGTGAAAGAAAATACCCATAAAATCATGAATGCCGTTCTCGACTGCCCTGTAAATTCGCAATATACATCTTTTTCATTTTTGTGCTATGTTTCGATTTATTTCCTCATTAAAAATATAGCTGGTTTGCAAGTGATAAAAAAGCACACATTGTTCCCTTTTGACCTGAGAACTGTTTTTTACCATATCGGGTCAAAAGAAATCTCACTTTAATCAGTTACATCCCCTTTAAATGAATACTAGATTGGATTGTGACACATTTTAAAAATACATTTTGCAAAAGTTGTTTTATTACACTGCAAAGAAACCAAATAACAAAATTGCAGGACCTTTTTGTATATATCATCCACACCCGTCCACTCCACTTTTCTTCACCGCGGCGATGCACCTTGCGTGGTGAGAAATCGCTTGTCTCGTGAAGCCTGTTTTCACTTATGCTAAATTTATTGTACTTAATGCGGTCGACCTTGAAACTTATGGGGGACTCTGGCATCATGATCCTGCCTCCTCTGCTTTTCGCGATCAATCATGGCCACTGTAGCTCAGGTGGCACCAGACACTTGGCACTGAACGAGCCTGCACCAAGAAAACCTCTGTTCTCCTGACTGTGCATATCAATAGAACATCACTATCCCCACCCGGAACAAAACGCTGCTGATCGGCCATGGCGTTTTAAAGCATCCAGAATATTCAGCGTTAAAGAGCTTGTATTTACATTAAAAGTGCACTGCGTAACATTGTGGACCAGTTTAAAATTAAGTTAAAAACCCTTTGACTTTTAACACAGTTTCTTTTATTATGCCATTATGCTTTATTGTTCTGTGATTTAAATGTTTGTATTTTCTCTACTTTATTGCCTGTACTGTACTTTCACCAATTATATTAAATGTACTTTATAGACAAATTTGACATTGACGTTTGTAATGAAAGGTTTGGAAATGTTACAGTACATTGCATTACAATTCAGATCTGTGGAGACTTGCCCCTATTCACAGAAGGAATTATTGTATTTTTAAACAATAGAAACACCCGTAATAAATAAGTGGAACATTTCAGGGAAAACAGTATCATCTCCATGGAAACAAGCAGGTAGTAGAAAAGTTTTGCAGTTGCACTTTTAAGCCTTTTTAAACAACACTGAACACATGTCTTGATATTTTCTCTGGTACGATAATTAAAATAATCTTTGTGTCTTGGTAATGGCTCAAAACTGCACTCAACAAATGAAATGTCAGTCCTATTAAAATATATTGCCACCTCCTCCACCCGCACTGAACTATTTAATATTAAATTAATGTATATGTTTGTAATCGATTTTTTTTTGCTTTGGATCAACATAAAAATAATTAGATAGATGAAAGTGACATTTAAATAGGATCACGTTTTGTAATTTTGTATGTAAATTGTAAATTGTCATCACAGCTGTCTATGCAAAACACCCACAGAGGCCACCGGACTGGACTGCCTCTGCTCTGTGGTTAAAAATAGTGATAAAAATCAGCTGCAGAGTGAAGCCAATATTATTATGAGCACTGAAATGAAGCAGAGGTGCATGGACTTTAGGAACGCAAAGGAGCTTTGTGGAGGCAATTGTTTTTAGAGACTTACTTGTACAAATAAAACGTAGGACAGCTTTAATCATTTTATTTTTGTTACCTTGAATGCTACAGTAAAATACAACTCCCGTATTTCTAACCAGATTTTTTTTCCAGACCACAAGAACTGGGATTTGCATGGACTCCGTCAGCTGCCCTTATATTTCCGTGGTAAGTGGTCCACTTTTGAATAGTTAAGCTCATGCCAGCACCGCATTTGCATCTGGTTCGGCCTTACCCAGCATGCACTTGGGCACATGGTGAGCGCACGGGGGAAGCATATGGCTACAGTGCTGACCTTGGCTGTGAGTCTGCAGATGTCTTATCGTTTCATAAGCATTCAAGACACCGTTTCTTGCGCACAGGCCTGGTTATTTGTCCGCTACAGCTTCTTGTTGCCGTGGGTGATCTTTGGGGTCTCGGAGTCAGAGGATCAGAGACAAAGCTCGGTCCTGTAGTCGACTGGTGTAGGACCAATCACGCTGCTCATTCATGCTCTACTGTCTTTCGCCTCACCCCGCAGGTCGGCTCTCTCAACAAAGACACGGTAGTTTGGATTCAGAGTGCACTTTCTTAAATACAAACAGCAGTATTTTGACATTCTTGTTGGGAAAATACTAACTTAAGACTGCGGTTTCTACAGCTCACTTTGTCATTGAGAGTCAAGAAGTAAAAGTTAAAGGGCTCATATTACACTATTTTATGATCTAGGTCCTGGACCCTTCCCTTCATGTCCTGGATCAATCTGTCCACATCCTGTTAGAGTAGTAGTTTCCTTCTGCCAATAG
>KN495317.1:0-20285 GCA_000787155.1 Scartelaos histophorus
ATTTTTATATACTTATTTTACAATGTATTCATTTAAATCACAGTATTAATCTAAGAAAAATTTACAGGTCCACTGGTTTGAGTATGATAAGTAAGACTGTTGCCATAGTGACTATTAATTAACAATTTAAAACAAAATTAGATCTTGTGAATGGTGAAAAACCTTCAAAATGTGTCATAAAACAGGAAGATGCAACACATTCATTGATAGCTACTGTTAACACAAGCAAGTAGTGTTTTTATTAAAATTTTTTGATTATATGACGCTTGAAATCTGTGTTATATTAAAAAGAAAAAAAAATCAAAGCAGTTGGTGCTTTGTATGGGAGAAGATGGAGCCTAAAAACCAGGCCACTGAGGAGTAGTCACCATTAAAACGTCACAAACAACTTTGCAACTTGGGCTGAGTTAATGATGAGAGGAAACCATTATCTCGGGGTAAAAAGCTGTTCAATATCCTAATATATCTGCTCTAATACAGTGCACCTGCCATTTGATTCAATCCAAGTCAAAATGACCTGAGAGGCAGTACACGCGAGCACTCACATGACAAATTATGAGGCAGCCTTTCCTCCAGATGTGACCAAGCTGTCCCACTTTCTGCAACATACTCCACAGAGCCCAGCACAGCCCAGCACGCCCCAGGACCTCCTCCCTCACCTCCTCTCTCCTGTATCGTCACAGGGGAAGGGCAGAGCGGCGGAGTGGACAGAGCAGGACGACACTGGGCACCGGGCCCCAGCTGTGCCTGTTGCTTCAGGAGGTGTCTTCGGTGTCTTCGGTGTCTTCGGTGCCATGGTGCCCCGGGCCCCGCAGCATGGAGCAGTGGTTGGGTCCCTTGATCTCTCTGGTGAGACCCTCATCTGTAACTGTGTAAATGTGCTGGGCAAAGAGGAGACTGATGCCTGACAGCGAGTGGGAAACAGGCCAGAGCAGGCTCATAATAGCAGGCACATTCAAACAGGGCAGTTATTCACTTTTCACCTTTCACTTTACAACAGTACATGACTTTAAAGGGCCTTGCAGTGTTTTCTGGTCTATGTTATAATGCAGTTTTTTCATCAAAAATATGCCTGGAGTTTTGTTTTGTTTCATTTGTTCATGTTCATGTTTAACACATAAACCCTGTAAATGTAGAGAAAAAAAGAGTTATTTTCTTCATACTTCATATTCCTTCACTGGTGAGTTAATGATCATTTCAGACCTGTGATTGCCAATCTCTGAAGGTCAAAAGGAGCAGTTAGCTTAAAACCTCCTGCTTCATGACATCACAGGGTGAACCGGAGCATTTTGAGCTAAATACTTACAATAAAAGGTGAGTCAAACATGAATGATACAAAACACAACTCCACGTATGTTTTTGATGAGGTAACACTATAATAACATGGCTTTAAGCTCACAAGAGTCAATTTTGCATAATACGAGACATTTCAAACAATTATGTAAAGCATTACACTGGCTGAAAATGTTCTATTCAGTCAGTGAATGCAAAGAACCAAGACTGACAAAACCAGTGAGGCTAATCCTTCCTCTATGCCAGAACTGAAAATCAGTAAAGCTGTAAAAAAAGGTCGGTAACACTTATAAAAACTACACTTTAATTGGCCTTAAACCATGGACAAAGAATCACAGTGAAGGCAATCAATTTTATACAGTTAACTCTATTATACATGATTATTAAACAATAATTTAAAAAAACTGAACTGAGCATTAGTTTATAAAATGCACTTCACATTCTGACTCACCGCACATAAGAGGAACACAAATTACTTGGTATTAAATGTTACTAAAAAATGTCATTCAATTCAGAAGAATTTTTGGAACATTTGAATCTTGAATCATTCTTCTCTGTTTCTCGTTCCATTGAAAAGCCTTGTATGAGAAGTCTGTCACTTTTATCAATGTAATAACAGTAAAAAGCTGAAATGTGAAAGAGTCTCTCCACCTGAAAGACTCGTGGAGCGAGCGCTCGTATGGCCCGGCCCTCAGAATAATGGTGCACTGCACGCATATAAGAACTACAACAATCGTGCAGTTTAATGATTCCAGTGGAGTCATACTGTGTTAAAGAGTAGAATTAATTAAAGACTGCTCTTAGTTAAATGGAGCACTGAAATGCCATGACAGTGCACTTGGCTCAGCGCATTAAAAAGCCTGACGTTGCATGATATATTATGCTCAAATTATACATGAAACAAGACACAGACTCAGACTCCAGAGCTTCAGATTTTACAGCAGCACTAAGATGGCCACACAATACAAAGCCATGACCATGCAAATCTTTAACAATTGATTATGATAAAAAACAATAATGAATAAATAAAATACAAACTTCCTCCAGTGTGTATTTTAGTATGAATCTTTCTTATCTTCCTTTCTTATTAAAACAGGATCTGTTGTGGTCAGATTTGGTTGTGTCATCACTTTTTTCAGCATAACTTTTTCACAAGTGTGTTGTAAATAAAGTTGCTCCAGCACTCTGCTCTGTCCTGGCACAGCCCACGGCTCGGGGCTTTAGTGTTATTCTGGTGCGTGCCTGGGACAGAGGAAGAGTAACAGTTTAAGGACGAGAGCCAGGCTGCAGGCAGGACCCTGTCATGGCCGCCGCCCCCCTCTTTATCTCCCTCTCACCTGGCTCCTGGACACTCTAATCCATCGCGCTCCGTGTGGTGGCCCTCTGAAGTGACATTCGATTAGTGGCCCATTTAGGAACAACTGGAGCTTTAAGGCGTCTCTTTTACCCAGCGTGTCAAGGCCAGAGTAAGATGTAGCCCCACAAAGTTTTAGTCCAGTGGAAAAGCAGCTAACCAGAATGTTCTAGCCAGTTTATAAACTTAATCAATAGACAATCTTACAACTTTGGGATGGGGTAAACTTCTCTTTTAGTGCTGATTTATAGTTCCCTGTTCTTCTAAAATAACAGTAGAATGAAATGGATGGTTGTATTCATTTAAAGTGGCAACACACACACACACACACACACACACCAGTCTTGGATAGTAGTAGTAAAGTACTGTACTGAAGTACAATTATACAGTAGGGCAGCACAGTGGCTGAGTGGCACTCATCTTTCACAGCAAGAAGGTTCTATTCTCGGATCACCGGGGCCTTTCTCTGTGGAGTTTGCACGTTCTCCCTGTGTCTGTGTGAGTTTCCTCTGGACCCAAAACTACAGCGGTAAACCTGACCATCTTTCACTTTATTATTGTCCCATAGGGAAACTATTGTGCAGCAATGTCAGACATAGAGTCGACCAACAATATAACTCAATAATACAGTAAACCACAGCTTAAGCTTAGCTCAACAATGCAGACGAGCTTTCCCTTAAAAACAGGCAAAAAAAGTACAGGTGTGGAACTGTATTTCACCACGACTGATCCAAGCTATGAGAGAGACGTTCATCCTAGTTATGGATTCAGAAATTCATTCTCAGACCCCACCCAGTAGGAAGAAGGTTAAAACTACTCAGCATGTCCTACAGCTAGTACGGCTGTAGGCCTAGACCAAGCCCAGACAGACCCCAGGCCACAGGACCGGGCGCCCACTGCTCCTGAGGAGACGCCAAAGCTGCACTGAAGGACGGGTCAAAAGCAGAGGACACATTTTTGTCTGGGGACAATAAAGTATCTTTCTTTCTTCTTTCAAATTTTAAAGAGGTACTTGTTACTTGTTACTTCATTGACAAGACAGTGATTCGTACTGACCACCTGTTGACCTGTTGACCAAATCATCATTTTCATCAATCATCATTTAATCAGTATCACTGCATTTAACATATTAGCCACACCTGTGTGAAATACTTTTACCTTTTACACTAAAAGTACATTTAAATGGGTGCATTAATACTTTAAGTCGATTTTTTTCATGTAAGTAATTTTTTGCCTTTGCATCTGTACTTTTAATTAAGTAAGTAACAAAACTGAGTACTCATCCACCGCTGTATAATCCATAATCCCCTACACAATTTTAAAATGTTCTTAAAATTCTCTAATGACCCCCAGTTAATTGCCCCACTTTGGAAACTGCAGCTTTAATTATTGACACTGTTACTTGTGAAATAGCCAGAGACCTAAAGGGAAAAATATGATAGTGGAACCGTGGGACCACAGAGCACAGTTTCAAACAAATGAAAAATAAAGCTATGAAAAATGTATTTTAGGGCTTGTTCAAAGATAACAACAACATCTTTTATATTCATTCTTTGTAGAAGGATCCTCGGTCCCATTCTACAAAAGTGGTATGGTAAGTTTGCAGCGCCACATGAGGTGTGAAGAGCCCTATATGTGGAGAGAAAAATAAAAATGGCTGTTTTCTACAAGAACTACAGCTCTTGTTCCATGTCTTAAAGCAACAAAACACTATGGAGTTTTACGCATGGTTTAGATTAGTAAATATAAGAGAAGATTTTCCTCTTGGTGATGCAGAAAAGTAATACTGGAGATAGAGCCGTCCTTGGTTTAATAGACTTTACAAAGACAAGCAATTCACTCTTACCTTCAAGCAGCTCGGGCTATAACAAATAAATGAAAATAAAAGAAATACGCTCTTAAAACCCTAAATAAAATATGAGTAAGAACGATAAATTGTGAGTTATCCCAGAAGTTAAACGCACAACTTCAGAAAGAAATGAATATAATAATAATAAAAAAAGAACTGTGTGCACCAACTGACATCAGCAATCGCCTTTTGGAGAACACAGAGTAATAAGTGACCTGGATGGTTCTTTGGCTGCAGAAATTAACATTATAATAATGGGTAAAAGGTGCAAACGAGGTCCTGCTGCGCTTTATTATTTTAAAGAGTGGGTCAAAAAACACCCGATTTAAATGATCCAAAAAGCACCAATGTACATCATGTTCTTCTGGTTGGATTTAGCTAAATATTTGTCTTTATTTTCCAAGAGCAAGTAGTAAATGAGTCCTTAACAAATGTAGTTTAGTCCTTCATTGGGGTGGACACACTACAGGCCACTGCAGAACCAGCTGAGACGACACTATTTTCTCTCAAAGTAAAATAGATTTTCTTCAGAGGGGTTAATGCTTATGCTGCTGCCTTCTTGACTTTTAACAACGCAATTACTGTTGGGGAAAACCACCAACAAATCGCTTTCAATTGCACTAATTGATTTCAAGTCATTGTAATTATAAGTATCCATTGTGAGCTCCTCCTCCGTGCACTGTTCAGTCAGCGAGCGAGTCTATTTTGGTGTATACACAGGGGCCGATCCAAAAACCTTTCCCACCTTCTCCTTATTGGTTTAGTTTCTCACCAAATTTGCACAGATCTAATTTGACATATGCCGGCGTAATGGGCAGGCGTGGGAACAGGTGGGGCGGAGAAGATGGTGCGAACGGGCCAGAAACGCCGGGCGAAGCGGGAAGCGTGCCGTCTGTCAGGAGTCTGGTGGCCTGGGAGGGAGCGGGGGCTTGTGGGTCGCGGTGTTGGAGCAGGTAGGATTAGTTCATCACACTCCTTTATCGCAGACAGCTGGAGTTTGCCCGCTCAGCCTTTCTGTCACCGAGGAGTAAAACGCTAAGCGGCTAATCCCACACTGTACTGAGAGGATTCAACTTTAGAACTGGAAAAGAAAAAAGGCAACTGTAGCAAATTAAGACATTGTATCTGATCATTATTAAAAAGTTATTATTTTATATAAATTGGATTAATGAGCTGTCATTTTACTGCACACCAGAACATATATTTCCTGTGAATAAATAAGAACGGCTTTTTGAACAACTGACAGGACTGAAACTTAAAATGTTTAATTGCCCAAAAGTTATTTAAAAAGTGATTATTTTATTTATTTTTTTATTTCAGACACAAATATTGTTTGGTTCATGGTTAAAACAGAAAGGACAGAAGCCAAAATACACCCAAGAGCCAAACGGAGCTGGTGTAATGGACCCATAGACTGTATAAAAAAGTGGACTAAGCGAGTGTGACGTCACCCATAGCGTTCAGCGCCGCTCAAATGAGGCTCGTGATGCTTCACGGTTACAGGAGCGAATCTGGAGCCAGGCTCTATGTTATGAATAGGATTTTTTTGGCTAACAAAATAGCGGAAAAAAAATTCAGGATCACGTAGAGCGGGTTAATAAGAACATTTTAAGACCAAGATGAAGAGGATCACTGCAGCAGTTACAGAGAGATGAGCGACAAGATCCTAATGTAAGTCAATGGGAGCCAGAGTCAGAAGGAGCCGGAAGAGCCTCCTGGAGCACTTCCTATTTGGCACGCGGCAGCTAACGCGTTAGCTACGTCCATTCATATATACGGTCTATGAATGGACCAGATCACAAAACAGCAATTAAAGACATAAGCTCTGGTAATGACTTAAGGATCTATAAGGTTTGTGGATTAGTGCAATAGTCACTGAAGATGCTGCCCTCGAAATTAACTAGTTCAGATCTCACAGCAGGTTATTGTTTTATTTTTAGACTCTCCACTTTGTCTTCTACATCAATAGTGCGGCTGGTTAACAAATGACCACTGACATGGTTCACTTCTCTACCTTCTGACAACAGGAAACACTTCAATAAAAAAAAAATAATTATAATAATGTCTATATGCTGTACTGTTGAGTGAAATGGAAAAAACATCCACTAAAGGACGTCCCTAAAGAAATATGTAAAAATAATAATAATAAAGTAATGGAACAAATGCCACTTACAGTTGTAATATTAGATCATGAGCCCCAAGTACACTCCATTCAGAAAAGCAGTAAAATCTGAGCCGAGGGTGGAAGTATTAAGTATTCTTTATGCAGAGGAGGACCTTGAAGCAGCAGGGGAATTGATCTTTTCCTTCCTTGGGCAACACATGCCAGCTCTAATTGTCTAGTCGCCAGAAGAAGAAGAAGAAGAAGAAGAAGAAGAAGAAGGTCTTAGCAGAGAGAGCGAGAGAGGAAGGAGGAGAAAGGGTGAAGAGAGGAAACAAGGTAGTGAGGGGGCAAGGGAGAGAGGAGGTGCCCAGGGAGGCGTCGGCAGGTCCAGGTCCTGGTGGAGTGACAGGAGCTAACACACCGATGCCCCGGACACTGAATAATGCAAATGAAAACAGACCTCACACCAGCCTCATAACAAGACTCAGGCGGCCACTCGCAGCATCGTCTGTAACAGTGACAAATCCCAGCATGATGCAAATTAAAACAGTGAGGAGATGATTCGCGCCGCAGTGGCCCACCTCCAGTGAATTATGAACCAATAAATTAAACTTAACAAAAAGGCCTGCAAGCTCCTTTTCTGATAGATGCGTGCTGAGACACCTTTTAATTGGATTGTTGGGCCAACAGCAAACATTAGTGTATGTAATCCATCATGCAAAACACCTGACACCTGGTGTCAGCAGCCATTGCACTGACACTCTGGCTTTACTATAGGAGCCTCATCTAACACTGTTCTCTTGTGTTCAGCATGTGCCTGTGGCCATCAATTTATGCTTGATCAAAAATGTATAGATTTATTGTTTACTGAAAATTGAAATGAGAAATTAGCCAATGTTTTTAAATTAATGAGATGCAACAGTCTAAGTGACCTGTACATTTATAAAAATAGAACATCACCATTAAACAAATGAATAAACAACCAAACAAACAACGATTCTAATAAACAGTAATGTTCAAGATCTCTGACACTCTGTTATGTGTTGTGCCTGTGCCATTGTTTTATGTAGGATTTGTAGTTCGATTGCCAGAGCGTTCACTCCTGAACAAGACGATATCCAGGTAATGCTCAGGATTAGGCGCTCACACGATCATGTTACATGAGTCACAAAGTCCTGACAAAATCCCTCGCTCTCACAAGCCTTTCCAGTAGTTTTTCTCTCCCTACATTTCAGTCTTTCCTGTGCCTTAAGAAAGCCTGTTATTGGAGCCTTGCACTCTGCCTCTTCCTCCTTATTAATGCTGAGTGCGTGGATCCCTGCAGCAGGTCCAGAGCTACATCTCAGTCTTGGTCACTTCAGAGGCCTTCAGCCCCAGGCCTCATTCATCACATCTGTTTGTGTCTGCGAGCCAAGGATCACAGCAGCTTTCTCTTTCTGCACACTTCGCATTTCAGGACGCCCCAGAGGGAAGAAGAGGAGGAGGAGGAAGAGGCCGTGATGGACGCACTGGTCAGGGCATGTGCTGCTGCTCCTGTAACACTGTCATCCTCCAGCTTCAGCTCCAGCTCTTCTGACAGCTTCACTTTGACAAACGCACGCTTCAGGCTTGTCCATTTGGGAAAGATTTCTAATTAATTTTTTTCTGACAAGCATTGCCATTAGTTTACAGTTTATATTTTAATAGCTGGATTCATTTAAAAGTTTACACACTGAAATTGCCAAAAAAAAGACATAAGCTAATGAACTGACTCCAGTGTAATTCAGAACATGTTTGTACAGATCTAAACTACAAGATTTTTATGCAGAATAAGAAATAAGTTTGTTGTTTGTGGCTGAAATTCTGTTAGTTTTAGCAGCATTTGGGATTTAGTAATTGTATCTATTAAAATGAAGTTGACTTAATTGCTCTTAACTCTGTAAGATGCAAATGCGTGGAAACTCATTTGCACATTTGACTTTTCCACCTGTTAAATGATTTCTTTCACCTTTTTTTTACATTTTAGTTTTCAGGATGATGCCGATGAAAAGTTGAAATTCTGTATTTGTTCTCACTTTGTCTGAACCAGTAAAAGGGACGGATTAATTGGACAGAATGAAAAATGATGAAGGAGACATTTGACACTGGACAAACTGCATCTCTCCATCCTGGACACTCCTGCTCAGCCCCTGGACTAGACTATAGAGGACCAGAGGAGCTCATTCTTCAACAGGCTCCTGCAGCTCCACTCAAACAGTGACAGACACGAGACACATTCATACCACACTCCATACAACTGTACAACAACTCGCCCTGATAACCCTGCATGTCAATCATTATTTCATCTTTGCACTGTTTCTCCTCACAGCCTCTTGTATATAGCCGAGATATCTTCACTATATTTCCATTTCTAGTTTTTCTTGCACATATACGATACCTTATTTGACACCATCCACTTTGCATTAACATTTATACATTTGTTGTCTTTGTGATTATATTTATTGTGATGTTTGAGCCACTGTGTCCAAATCATGTCCCTTGTGGATCAATAAAATGTATTTAAATCTAAAATGTAAGCCTTCATTTGCAGTTCATCATATATAACGCCATAAAAGGATATATCATGAGTAATAAAACATCCTGCAGTCCTATACACACACACACACGCACACACACACACACAGCGATGACCGCACAGTGCCCATCTGGCCGGAGTCAGTGGTTGAGCAGCGCCACGGGGCCAGTCACACTCCCTGCTCCAAGACTGATATATATATGTACCAGCAGCATTGTTCTTGCCAAGGAAAAAGATTAGTTTGGCTGTCGCTGTCAAATAAATACTCCAAGTGTAATACCATCTGGTGAAAAGGAAAACTCGCAGGCATATATTCCTCAGCTGTGACAGATATGTCCAAGAATCCCCCCCATTAGACGTGGGGATGTGACGCCCGCTTGTCCTCGCGATGCAGTTGTAGGTGAGAGGTAAACATAACAAGATGATAGATAGTGTTGGACAGGGAGCTTGGTTATCCCCCGGGGCGGAGAGGAGAGCCAGGACACAGCACTGACTCACCTACGGCCATTTACACACCCCGGTCTGTGACTGACCCAGTCTGATAATGATGTGCGACTTCACGCTCGCCGGGCTCTCCCAGGTTTACATATAGACCATAGGCTCATTAAATCCTCACAGTGGACGTCTCACCTCTGTCCACATTCATGTAGGAAGCTCAACAATGGCCCCCGATCAGGCTCTCGTGTGCTCTCTGTGTTACCCACCGTCTCAGGAACTCTGTAAATACCACTGAATGTATTTTTGACGCACTGAAGAATCTAAAGCTTTATACTATAAACCTTTTGGAGGCTCTGCCATGTTCTTGTCTCCACTGAGATATTATTCCCCCTGGAAGTATTAAACTCCACTGAGACAAGCTGATTTACAGCTCAGATGTGTGGAGAGGTGAGTGTGAGGAATATTGTCTTAGAATTTCATTATTTTATGTGTTCTCTGTGTGTTAGAAAGGTTACTGGGGTAAAGTTGAAGGGACTGGTGAATATGACTGGTGAACATCACAGGGGTTAAAAGTGTAACCAGCTCAGATCTGCTCAAATTTAAAGCTGTCCTTATACTAAAGAGAATCCTGCTGATAAAAGTGTTTAAACTCAATGTACAAGGCCGAATACTGACTTGAAGACCACCTGCTGGGTACATGATTAACTCTTGAAGATCCAGGCTATCGCATCCAAACCATACTGCTAGTCAAATGATAACCACAAGATGTTGTAAAACAAGGAATACTATGACATGTGTGCCAAGATGTTCAGTATTTAAACCTCCTGCTTTCACTGCACTATAGAGACGGTTTGTTAGAGACGCGTTGAAGTCAACTGAATGATGACCTGTATCTGCATCTGCTTGAGTCAGAATTAAAGAAACCAAACGCAACTACATCAAGTCTCCTGGACTCTTGTTTTCATCGCCTCCTGAAAAGCTGACATGAGCCTGTGTGGGTTTTCCATGTTTCCTAAAAACACTTGTAATTGAGGAAATTCTAAATAAGTAAGTTTAATGCCGTACTGTGGAAAATACAGGCAAACCATTAACATGTCCAGAAAGGTTAGATAGTGCTTCTTTAAAAGGCATTTCCAAACACAAGGCCTGTTGTTTTTCTCCAGCTTGTTTGCACAGGCAGCAATCATCCAGAAATAAATCAAACGTTCCAGTTTTTTTTTAGAACAGAGAAATCTGAATAACAACTGAAAAGGCCAGATTTGTAGCATCTTTTAAGCAGCACTTTCAGAGGCTGAAGAGTCTGAGCGTCACCTGGTCACGCTAACAACTATCCTGCTAACAGGGCTACGTCTGGGTTTGCAGTTTGACGGAAATCATTTGAAAACAGTCTGAGGATGTGACTAAGAGCTGCAAAATAAAAACTGTTACTAAGCAATAAAACAGTTCAGTGCTTTTATAATGTATTTAAATGAATGCAACTCAGACAGGCAGCATATTAACATAACATCATGCCTGTTATGTTTAAAGCACTTCCACTTGTCAATGTGTCTGTCAATTATTGTGACAATGACATATTTGACCCCTGAAATCAGCATAGCAATGACAAACTGTAACCACGGTAATAACATCATCTGAAAAAGGAAACTAATTATCCCTCTAATGCATTCGATGTGATCAGAACGGCTCTGGAAATCATCTCCTGTTGAATTCCACACTGATAATTACAATAACATTAACCTTTGCCACGTCCGTTCGAGCCCTTCGTCGCAATCCCCTGCAGGTCGCCGCCCTTTTTGGACCATTTTTTGCCACACTAGTTTTGCGAGGGCAGAAGAACAGCGGCTAACAAGAGCACGGTATTTAAGATGAATAAATGCATGGAGTCGTATTGCAGCCGGCCGGTGCATACCCCTTGTTACTCTTGTCAAATGAGCATCTTCAGTCTGCAGCTTTCGTAATTAGAATACCTCCATGGCACAGAGAAATGACTCAATAATCCATTCATGTCTCCCACTTAATGACTGTCTGTTTGGCGGCCATGTTGTGCTATTTGGAAGCCTCTAATGATGTGTGAGCAGACACTCGCTGAAATGCACACAACTGCTTTTGGCCCAGGCACACACTCCATCGCAAATGAGCCGCTACAACACAAATCCCAAAATTAATACGCCTATGACAGACAGTAAACACTCGATAAGGCAAATACAAGCAGATAGCAACAGAAGACACACACTGAAGATGTACTGGAACTATTTTATTTTGACGTGTTTCCACTAGGCTGAAGGAGATATCGTTTTCAGAGATTCTTTCAGAGATTTCAGTAAACAGAATCACACTACCACAACAAATAACAAGTGCTGCTCGGGCCGTGGCTCTAAGAACTTCAGGAGAGAAATATCAGGCTTAAAGAATCTGTAGTACTCAGAATGGACTTTTGTGAGTTTTAAATCAGCTTAATATGTTGTAACCACTTTTAAACAGGCCTGGAGTTTTGTTTCATTAACACATGTTTGAGTAATGATATATTATTAATCTAGCTTCATCTCCAAAACTGACTTTTACCTTTTGTTCAGTAGAGATGGGCAATTCCAAGGCTGAAATTATCCAAATGATTCTAGCGACGGTTTAAGACTGAAACAAAACTTACATATCATAAATCAGCAAATAGCGTAATATGGGTTCTTTCTTGCTTCTGCTGCATAATATGTACGTATTTTAAATAGTAATTTGTTGTGTCCATTCTTGCAATGGCAACACAAATGTTATAAACCCACACAACAAATGATTCTTAGGAACATTCTTTGTATTTTCAGGAGATACAGAAATATATTAATTCTTATTTTAATGTTTTGCAAAAATCATTAATGTCCAATTATCACGAGGCAATGTTCCTTATCCCATTAACTGATCTTATTGGAAAATAAACAAATCTAGCTGCTAAAACTGACAACAGAACAAGCTAAAATACAATTTCTTTGACAAAGCACCTTATTAACAGTTTACACCAATGCCTTTTAACAGATGTCTGCCATGAAAAAGAGTTTTGGATACAAGAGAAACACTTTTAAATGTTGTATTGGAAAATGGAAAGGAGTTGTACACTATTATGTAAAAGTCAGCATGTGATATTTCAACAAACCAGTCGCACCGACATGTGGCTCCGTTCCATGTAACTCACTGATGCATAAAGTCAAGATGTGGCCGTCATTGGACCGAACAAAACTGAAATGGCATCTGCTGTCATGTGAGAAATACAGGCCTAACCAGAGCCGCAGTTAAACCAGCAGAAAAATACAGCATGTGTCTCATTATCCATCAGGCAGGTAGAAAGTGACGGGTGTGAAGCGACAGGGAGAGGATGCACCTGTCAGAATTATCAATCACATCAGCGCTGGACACAGTTGCTTGGCTCACCACGTGGAGTTATTACTTGCCAATCATACGTGGTTAGCTTATGTGCTATGTTCATTCTTCAGTGCACCCAGAGATCTGCCACTGCTAAACGGAAAAGCTCTCCAGGCTTTCATGTGCTCAGGTTTACAGCTCCAGCCTCTGCACAGTAATGAAGTCTGCATATCGTTTACATGAGCTGTCAGTCACTGTGAAAAAAAGATCAATTCTGTACAAATATGTGAAGTAGTTTGATGCGTGTGGTGCACTAACAGAAGTTTATCAGAAGAACTCGATGCTAAACACAGTGAACATGTGAACATGTACAGCAGTGCAGTGGATTTGCTCCAAAACTGACCTCTTAAAGCCTTTGATCTGAACAGGGAGAAACATGGATATTCACATAGTAGAGTGTGTGTGTGTGTGTGTGTGTATTGTATACTGTAGTTTACATTGTAGTGATTTCTTCTTCCTTATTGCTGTTTCAGATGATATCACAAAATCCTATAGGCAAATTATATTTAATACAGATGGGGAGTTTGCTAAGATTAACAAAAATGCATACAAAATAGTGAAATTACATTTTACATAATTAGTAGGACAAATTGTCTCTTGCCACATTGTAGAATTTGTGCCATTAGCCCCTTTACATCTGATGGACACTACAGCCTTGTGTGTTTTAAAGGTGCCACTGTAACCTCATCTGATTTTAAGTCCTTATTGCAATATTTAAAAATTGTTTAGTGGTTAAGTGTCCAGTGAAAGAGGAAGAGTGTGGCTATTTATTAGTGTTTCCCTTGAGAATCACTGAGCTTCCTCTAACTTTATCACCTTTATCTGATGCCACTGAAGCTTATTCTGTGCTGCGCACTTGTTTAATTGTGCTGTCGAAAGTTGTTAGAACAACAAAGAAGACATTTGGAGAAGGAGGACTCAGTCGAGAGGGTAAGACTGGCTCTGCAATCCAATGCACTTCTCATTACTGCAGAGTTTGGTCAAGCACTGACAGAATGTCACTGACAGACTTGAATAATACATATACATATTTATCAGTGCGGCAGATAATTACCATACACATGTTATGAAGAGCTCATCTCATTAATGTATGAGACTACAGCGCTCTCATTAGAGAAGTGCAAAGATGTGCTCTTGCTTTGTCTAATTATAGATTTCTGTACCTCTGAACTGCACATTATGATTACTGAAAATGACAAGTACATTGTCAGTATAGAAAACAACGGAAAAGCCTCCTCATGCCAAAGTGTGTTTCTTAATATATTTGATATTGTACGTACAATATCTAAAAATGTGTGGACCTCCACATTATGGTGGTAATGAATGGGTTGTTGGTTTAGATCTGAAACGTGCACTTTTCCACTGGACATGCAGTCAGGCAGCCATTACACTGAACACTATAATCACTGATGTCATGCTTAATACAGTGTTCCACTCCTCGTGTACGGTTCTATATGTAATAATAATAAATCTTTATTTCTAAAGCACTTTTAAAAACAAGGTTCAGAAAATGCTGTACAAGAACAATACAAATAGCATCCAGACAGACATCAATCCAATTAATTATAATAAATAGTTAATAATAAAGTTAATCAAATTGTATACTACTAAATAAGGAATAAAATCTAGTTAAAACCATCTAAAGGAAGTCCAACCAATAATTTAATTTAAAAGATGATACTGATGGTGTAAGTCTTATTTTTATGACCTTTTCAAGATCAGGGTGGGATATATTTGATTTTAGTTATTGTGCAGAGGTGGAGTCAAACCCTAATCCTGTGAATATGGAGGTGGAGGTTTCTGGCAGCAGCTGTGATGTTGGAAGTGAGAGGCCCGAGACTATTGCTGATTTTTATTATATAGGAGGATAGGATCGGATTGTTTGGTCTCAGCGGGAGATGTTATGGCGGGTTCTAGGGGGGAGCATATAAATACAAAATAAAATGAGATCTAAAATTGAACCTTGTGGCACCCCACAGGTAATGGGGGCAGAGGAGGAGGTAAAATTACGTAGGTGACCACAAAGATTCTGGCTAAAAGATAAAACCAAGTGCAGTGTCTCGGATGCCAACCTAGTTTTTGAGGCGGTTCATTAAAATCACATGGTCAGTGGAATCAAAAGTGGTGCTTAAATCTAAAAGGAGTAAAACAAGTTCTTTCCTCTTACAGCGGCTACAAGAAGATCATTAGAGACTCTGAGAAGCTGTTTCACTGCTGTGAGATGCTTTAAAACCTGACTGACATTTCTCAAAGAAGTGCTTTCTATTCATAAAATTAAAAAAAATCTCTAAAACTTTTTCTAAAACTTTGGATAAAAATTGAAGCTGGTATAAAATTGTTAAAATTAAGATTCTTTATAAGTGGAGCACAGCATGTTTAAAACGGTATGGAACAACGCCTTCAGACAGAGACCCAACCACATTTTTAAAAAAAAAACATCTTTAAGGAATATAGTGGGTATGACATCCCGACTGCATTTGGTCGCTTTGTTGTGGGATAAAACATCAGCCAGGGAAAAAAAGGATAAAGGAATAAAATTAGTAAAACAATTATGCAGCAGTAGCATTGTCAGTGCACATTATATGTATTTAACCCAAGCCTCATAAGTAATTTGTGTCACCTCCAGCTGAAAGCCATGTGAGCCACGATGATTGTGGCCTCCTGTGCAGAAAGCCACTTAACATAACTAATATTTATAATGAGAGAAGAGTGGAGTGGCAAAAACAGTCGACTAACATACTGCTTGAATTGATGCTACTTAAGATGGTAATGGGCAAGAAAAATACAGCATTTGCATAAAATCGTAATCACATTAACATTTTCAATTTACATTAAAAGTTAATCAGTGCCATGATTGTTTGATCTCTTGACAATCCGCTAAATGCCTGTCTGTTTATGCATCTGTCGCAATGTACGGTTATGTTAATGTTTGGAGCTAATGTTTTTAAATGTTCTGCACTCAGACAAGGAGAAGACACGTATTTTAACTGTGTGCCCTCTGACTCTGCACCAATTACATGTAGATGGCTTTAATTATGAATAAAAGTCAAGTCACAGGATTGGACGTGATTGTGGAGAATCGATTGGGCGCAGAGATAATGAGAGAAATCACTGCACCGTGTGTTATTATAGTGTTAAATGAGCGTGGTAGTGTGTGTATGTTGAATGGACAAACACACGGCCTAAACAATGACGGAGTAAAACATTATGACCTGATATGTTCTGATATTTTAAAGATGCAATTTCTGGGGAAGGTTTCAACGCCTTAACATAAATTCAGCGCAATGGGGAAGGTGATGCTACCAAACCAAGTCAGATCTGCAAGAAATGCATGTTTCTTAAAGAATTTATGGACAAAAAACCTCAGTAACTGACTAAATACTGGAAATATACATTTAGGGGAGCCATATTTCATTCATATTTTACACAAATCCTGCATATTTAAGCAGAGTTCTTCAGAAGACACTTTGTTCTACCTTGTAATGCCATGTGATAAACTAATATTTAGCAAAAAAAATACCACTGCATGACATCACAAGGTGGACCAGAGCATTTTGAGCTTTGGAGATGTAGATATCTTAATACTGGATACCTCAAACATGTGTGAATGAACCAGAAAACAACGCCAGGTATGTTTTTGAGGGAGAAACATTATTATAACGGAGCTTTAAAATCACAAAAGTACATTTTTCATAATATAAGACCTTCAAGGAACATTATAGACTAAGCAATAACATCTATTAGCATAAGAGCAATTATGTTATTATTATTATTACCAAAGCACGTTCTAATCTTTCGGATTCAGATTCTTTAGTCCCTATAAAACTTTTATATTTGGTAAAAAGAGATACGTTATTTCAATCTCCCAAACTAAGGCTCAAACGGCCAGTAACTGCTATTGTTTACTCATGCTAATTTGCAATTATACACCAAGTAATTCATTATTAAAGGGTCAGAATATTCCCTTTCGGTCTAATTTAATTCATGATCATGCCTATTCAGAGCTCATATTTTATACAATAGGCCACCACGGACCTAGCATATACAGTACAATTCTAATACGCTGATCCTGGTCATGTGGGTGCAACATTAGCCCCAGAGCTCACTGCAGTATCTTTTCATGTATGCCCCGGTGCTATTTTTTTACAAACAGCCTCTTAATTATGCAGCGCTAGCAGCAAAAAGCACTGGACCTGGCTCAAGCTGACAACACAGTGTGCGCCAAACAAAACCTTTTGAAGTTTGCCATTGGAGTTGGAGGAAGGGAGGTCGCTGAATGCCCACTGCACTGCAATTTGTATCTAAATTCACAGCTAGGTGGACTGCCCTAACAAGAAGTGAATATATAAAAGAAAGTAGTGTTTTTAAGCTTGTTACTGCACTGTTTCTCCAGTCCGTACCAGGGGCCACTGAAGGGAAGTACAAAGCTCCGACAGCGGCGGTACACAAGCAGGCGAAGGGAAAATGAGCCCTGAAATAAGCATATAGTTTGATATCTTCACTAAACCAGACAAGCTGCTTTTGAACACTGCTATATTAGGCTCCCACAGCATCGTGATACCGAGGCACACAGGAGGAATATTTTGTATTTACATCAAAGTCTTCCTGTTTGTAGGTGCCAATTTGAGGACTTTTCTCCATTCAATACATATATTTCTTAATTGCAAAGGTGCCACCGCTTCTCCGTTGTGGCAGTGATGATAAATAAAAAGTTTGCATACTGCGTCGGTGTCCTTCGCGCTCCTTCTGCAGCTTAAGGTCTGACTGAGCGCTGTTCGGTTTTATTCTCAGACTATTTGAGGTTTTGGAACCGCGACAAACAGCGAAAACAAAACAAAATCGCAGTGACATGAGAAGTGCCATAACGAGTAAGTGCTACACGAGGAGAGGCACATCGGGGCTTAAAGGTCCTGCGTGACTCAAAATGGACTCGTGTGAGCTTAGCAGTCACATTAGAATGTTATTACCTCATTAAAAACATGCCTGGAGTTTTGTTTTATTCACGTATGTTTGAGTAATCATGTATTATTAGTCTGCCTACATCTCCGAAGCTGAATTTTACCTTTTGTTCTGCAGAGATGGGCAATTCCAGGGCTGAAATGATCCAAATGACTCAATCGAAGGTGTTTGCAGTTTAAAAAAGTAGTGGAGCACTTCCTGTATTAACACATGGCGTTGCAAGGTGGAGTCAAGGAGTCTAAATATGGAAGGAAGGGAATAAAACTTACATAGATCAGAAAATAGTGTAATACAAGCTCTTTAAAGGAAGAAGATGATGGTTCTTTTGCTGAGTTGTTGTGTTTTGTTGGTGTCTTGTTCGGTTGTGTTGCTGTGCCGTGAGCTCCTGACCTACACCAGAGTTGGTCCATGTCAGTGCGAGTAGTGAGTGTTCCTTTGGCCTCCCGCTGTAGACGTCTGACCCTCCTCAGCCACTGGGCGGTGTCAGGCTCATTTTTCTCTGTCCAGAAGTGGGCCGCGGCATCGTCTGCGGGACCTGATTGTGCCGTGATTGTTTCCGGCCCACTTGAGGGGGCGGGTGCTGTGTGGCCTCTCCTACCGGACTGAATCAGGACATAATGGGTTCATTAAAAGCGGCCAAGACCACTGGTATTGGGGTGAGTGATTAGGGAGATAAGCAGGGGATATGAGCCTAATGGAACAAGAGGTGCCGCGCTAAGATTAAAAACCTTTTCCACATCACTGCCATTTTCCCTTCAATTCAGCAAATCGCTTAATTGAAATTCTTTTAATTTTCTTTTTAATTTTCTCCTCAAAATCCCTCCTGGAATTGCAAAACTATGATGAATGGGAGACCGAGGGAGACGAGTGAGAAGAGTTTTATTACACTTAACTCAGCACTGCATGTGTCAGCTCATAGGGCCTCCCCCCTGTTATCTATGGGCGGCAGAATATGAACAGGTAGGACCGTTGCCATAACAATTAAGATTAAACAAATTATTCTATCTTTTGAGGAATGAAAAGTTCTCAAAATTTAGCTTATGACAGAAAGTTACAACCCACAAATAAGAAGATTATGAAGCAGATGAAGTAACAGGTCAGATATTTGGAGAAAGGATGTGCGTTTTTCAAGGTATTTTGGAGCAATACAAACACTTAAAATAAAATAAATGCTATACGTACATATGTTTAATGCCCAATTGTGGAACATTCCATGCAAAGCAGCTTCTCCATGGAGACAAGAAGGTTGCAGACACAGACAAACCACCATAATTAGCTACATAAAAATGATTAGAACTGGATCAAAATAAATGCATTTTATGGGGTTTGATGTTAATGTTTGATGTTTTACTTAAAATTGAGACGAGACCATATCACCCCTGTTCTCCAACAGCTCCACAAGCAACTTCAAGATTCTCCTGATCACCTAAAAAGCTCAGAAAAACCATATAACTATGAATGATACTTCAGTTTTGACCTTCAATACACAATGAGGATAATGTGAAGAGCGACATCGTTATTAAATCAAATAAAGTGTTATAATATATGCTGCCATACTTGAAAAAAACATTATCTAATAGAACACAAAGGAACAAAAAGCATAAAAAAACCTCTTGGACACGTCAAAAGTCTGTCTGCCAGACTGGAGATGGCAGAAACACTGAAATGGGAGGTGGGTTTCTGACTGTCAAAGCCCTTTGTTGTGTGAACCCTGTCAACAGTGGAGCATCTCTGTGGTTTGCATCAGGCCAAGAGACAGAGAGAAAAAGAGGGAGAGGAGAGAGGGAAGGAGAGAGAGAGAGAGGGGGAGAGAGAGAGAGAGAGAGGGAGGAGAGAGAGAGGAAGAGGAGAGGAGAGAGAGAGGGAGGAAGAGAGAGAGAGAGAGAGGAGAGAGGGAGGAAGAGGAGAGGAAAAGAGAGAGAGAGAGAAAGAGAGAGAGAGGGAGAAAGAGAGAGAGAGAGGAGAGAGAGAGGGAGGAGAGAGAGAGGAAGAGGAGAGGAGAGAGAGAGGGAGGAAGAGAGAGAGAGAGAGAGGAGAGAGGGAGGAAGAGGAGAGGAAAAGAGAGAGAGAGAGAAAGAGAGAGAGAGGGAGAAAGAGAGAGAGAGAGGAGAGAGAGAGGGAGGAGAGAGAGAGGAAGAGGAGAGGAGAGAGAGAGGGAGGAAGAGAGAGAGAGAGAGAGTGAGGAGAGAGCGAGGAAGGAGGGAGGAAGAAGAGAGAGGGAGGAGAGAGAGAGAGAGGAAGAGAGAGGAAAAGAGAGAGAGAGGGAGGAGAGCGAGGGAGGGAGGAGAGAGAGGGGGAAGAGAGGGAGGGGAGAGGGAGGGAGAGGAAA
>KN495320.1:0-24952 GCA_000787155.1 Scartelaos histophorus
TCATTATCCTCGAGTGGTACAATGTGATTTTTAGGCCAAATAACTTCCTCCTTTGTTCATATTGATGGTGGATAAACAGCTCATGTTGGTGTTTGGAGGCCAAGTCATTTAACTTTCAAGTAATTTTTAAAGTAATTTTTAGGTACAGAGGATAATTCATACACCTTAGAATTGCCCAGAGGAAGCTCTTAGTGTTTATTTTATTGTGATTGTGATTTTTTTTTTTTATTGTGATGACTCCCACAGAAAGACCTAACCCAGTCCGGAATCAATCAATGTTGTCATGAGATGTGAATTCTAACTTTTAAATGAGATTTTCCCAAAAGTGCAAAAGTGGCCTTGTGACATGAGTGGAAAAAGTTGTTTTTATATATATTTCAAAAAGATTAAGCGTTTCGGATCATTTGACAAACTGTGCGTAGGTCCAAAGGCTGCCGGTTCAAATCCCGCTCTCAACATAAACGAAATTGGTTGAGCTTTCAGATCCACTGACCTACAGGTTGGTGGTATGATTCCAGCTCCCACAGATGAATGCTGCTGTTGTGTCCTTGGGCAAGACACTTCAAGGTGGAAAAGTGCTATAGAAAAATGTGACCATTTACCAAATGACACAATAAACTTCTCAAATAAATAAATAAAATCAGATGTTTAAATGTTTTGCAACTTTCAGTTGGCACAAATGTCAATAACATTTTTCAGTAGGTTTACCAGCCTGAAAAGTTTGGGAATCCCTGCCGTAGATCACTACGCCATCAAACAATGTAGTTTATGTGAAAGAACATGATTATGGCATCTTGAAAAAAACAAAACAAAACAAAAAAACAACATTTATATCATTGCGAATGCATGGATTTTTAAAAAAGTTAGATGTATTAAAGCTGATTAATTGAGCATTTGACCTTTGTAAATCTCTACCTGTCCACTTAAGTAATGAATGAGTGGTGATGTAGCCATATAAGGGACCTTATATTTTAATAGAGTTATTTTTCTACAAATGTAATGCAAATACATATTGGTGCCAAATATTAGTTTAAAATGGTCAAACTCTGTGTCTTCCTTTGTCTTTACTCTACAGTTCTCATCACACATGTGCCCACTCCTGCACATGGGCCTCTTCTGTGCTTCTAGCTGCTTCTGCTTGAACAAGTGTTTAAAAGCGTCTGCAGCTGTAAGAGTCGGGTGAGCCCCATGTAATATCCAGTGTTTAAGCGTCCCCGGCTCGTTGTAATAGTCGGCAGGAGCTTGTGTAATGGCGCCCGCTTTGTGTGCGAGCGGCCTCTCAGGTAACCACGGCCCTGCATGTGGAATGACATGGAAATGAGGAGGGAGGGAGGAGGAGGAGGAGGAGGAGGACGTCTTATCAGCGCCGGGCCAAATTCCGACAGTGAATTGCGCAGTTGTAACAAAAGTAACAGAGCGTCCATTCAGCCTGCACTAATCCAGATGGGAAAGTCAAACAGCAGAAAGTCCACGGCACAAACTCATTTCATCACTTTATTAATTTAGATATTGCCTGGGCGCTCCTGTGGGGGGGAGGAAAAAAAAGAAGCCCTTCAGAAATGACCAACATCGGTGAGGCATTTTGCTCTACATGTCCCACATCAACACACACACACACACACAAACGCACACACGCACACTCCATCGTCTCTTTCCGTTATCTGTTTAATTCATCCTCGCCAATCTGGGCTGTCTTTACCCACTAAATTTCCCTTTGACACGCATGCCTTGCTTCGCATAATCCTCACTCCGGGGCAGAATTAAAAATGGAAAAAGGGAATAGGACAGGTGGCTGGAGAATCCTTGAAATAATGTGCAGTGCCAGACCTAGGAGTGATTTGACCAGATTCGGACTGGCGGGCTGATAAGTGGCGAGTTTATTTATTTATTTATTTATTTATTTTTTTGTTGCTATTATTTTCGGGAATCAAGCAGTAAGAAAAGTTTGACGGGAAAGTGCAAAGAGAAGTTGTCACCTATGAGGCAGGTTGGAAAGGTATAGGTGTAAATTAGAGTCAAGCCAAGAAGACTTCAGGGGAAAACTGTGGCAGGGAGATGAAAATGTCAAAATGTCACTCTGTGGGGGTCTGACTTTAAAAGTTTCATCAAACATGAGCCTTGTTATTCCTCTTGCTCTGGTCTAATCCTGGTTTAGTCCTGGTTTAGTCCTGGTTTAGTCCTGGTCTTGACATACAGAGTTAGGACTTGGCAATTAATCAAATCAAGATTCACCCATTTGCAATTGTCAAATAAATCCTTGGGTCATTTTATGGAGCTGTTTTAGCCAATCCTCTGCTAGTAAAACTTGCAGCAGAGGTTAGACTTTGGAGGAATAAATGGAACAATGTTTGTATTAAAATTAAAGGCGTTTTTTTAGTAAGACAAAATTAAATTGAATAGAAATTTCGATGAAGGTGAAAATATGATTTTTTTTAACATGTGACCCAGTGCTTGTCGCTTTTATTTGTCCCGCTTCCTCCTGTGTGTGGGTTTATATCAATCTATTATCGACCTGCTGGAGTCTTCAGTTGTACATGAATATGCTCGATATGTTATCTGTACACAGCCATTTGTAGTAGATGAAAAACCCAGTCCGTGCGAGTTCTGTCGACCTTATCACTTCAATCAAAACGTATGTCGGCTCAATGCAGAGACATTTCATATCAACAACAGGTGAAATGGCTTATTTTTACACATGAAAAGTACATGTTTATGATGGCAGCCTGATAGCGCAGCAGCAGCAGCAGCAGCGCGGTGTAGACTGTGTGAAGTCAGCAGAGCAAAGCACAGCCTCAGTTTGGAGAGTCGAGTTACACAAATGCAATATATCTGCTGTCTGGTGAGTAGAGATGGAACAAGATCTCGTCAAGCAAGATCACCACAAGATCGGGTCCACATGTGGGAAATTATCTTGTGTTATGTTTTTCCTTGGGTTTACGTAAAAAAAAAAAAAGGTTAAGTGCTGGCGAGTTACATTTCTTAAGATGCTGTAGTTAAAAAATGCTATGACAGGAAAAATATCTAATAAAAAGTAGAATTGTGTGGCTAAAATTATGAACTCAACAGCACATTTTTTTATTTTTTTATTATAGATTTTGTCTGGACCCAATCCCATGTCTCATCCCATGTCCCTTCTAGTGAGTGAACATGAGTGACTAGACCCTCATCCTAACCTAAGAAAAGAAACTACTTCTAATTTGTAGTAAAAGCAAGTAATACAAATGTAAATAAATAGAGTTGGAGAAGAACGTGCTAGAAATGCTCATATTCTTGATTTCCAACCTCTGTCTAATGTTTCTTAGGTTCCAATTTTGGTTTTGCTGTAGTTTATTCACACGGCAATAGGGAAACATTATCTGCATTCTCCTTTATATTTTCTTTAGCATCTTTTCTATTCATTTGTCCCACATATGAAGCAGCAATATATAAATAAAACTGACCCTGACCATTAAACATTTGAACACCTGTGGAGCGGCATACTTTACCTCTGGAGTTTAAAAAGTTTTACCAAGAGGCTTTTCTACGCTTACATCAAGCCTAGTGATAATGAGCAGTGCACATGTGTTTTGTGTGGTTCAGATCAGCATAGGGCAGGAGTCTCTGTCTGTTGCAGATCTAAGTCGTGTTGGGAAGACGGCGCTGCACCGTCATGGCGGCAGCAGGCACAGTGCACTATTGATTGGGCTCCACAGGCTGAGACCAGGCAATTCAGAGCACCAGTGAGCCGAGACCGATTGGGCCTCCTGAGTTACAAAATCCCACTGCTCTTCTTCTGTCATCTGCCAAAAAAGAGCATTTCTCATTCCCTAGGCAAATGTTTCCAAGAGAAAAACTTTAAGATTTTGTGTCGCAAAAGACTTGACCAAATATTCATAGTATAGCAGCTTTCTCATAGTCCTAGCTGGAATAATTTTGTAGTGGTGAGGCCGTATGGGGCATAAAATTATACATTTGGCAGAAAGAATTTTGTGTATGAAGCTGTATAAATTAGTCCGACGATCTCCCAAGCTGCAGCTTCTGTAGAGTCACTGGCCTGCAGTAATGTGTCATATGGTTCCACTTTATTATAACTAATTACATTGTCTTGATAAAACACTTAAATGGTCCATTTTAAACTATTTTCTGATCTATGTTATAATGTTGTTTCCACATCAAAAACATAGCCGGAGTTGTGTTTTGTTCCTTTGTTAAACACATGTTTAACACACACATTTAGGCTGAGTTCTTCTCCCAAACAGAAAACACTCTGGTTCAGTTGTGATAATACAGGAAGTGTTCCACGATGTTTTCAATTTGCATACACTGTCACTAGAGCCATTTGGATCATTTCAACTCTCTACTAAACAAAAATGAAAAGGCAGCTGCTAACTTGAAAACTACAGTTTCATGACGTCACAAGGTGGAACAAAGTAATTTGAGCTTTGGAGATGTAGACAGACTAATAATAATAATGAGTTACTTTCATAGACATATATGAAAGAAACAAAACACAACTGATATGTTTCTTTCATAAAAGTAATTTTTTGTGCAATATATGAAGAAAAGGTTTATCAAGACAAACTATTACTTTTACTTATCACTTTACTTATCATTACTTATCACTTATCACGTTAAAGTTAGGTTAAGTGGTTGCAAAGACTGGATCCTTCTCAATAAACTTTTGTTCACTATGAATGAAGTCTTTGCTCATAGTCTTTTTAGTCTTTTAGTCTTTTAGTCTTTTAAGGCCCATGTAACAAACTATTGGAACTCAAAGTGCTGACAAGGTTAGTTGAATAGAAATGTGTTAGACAATGCAATAAGGTTTTGCTTGGGAAAGTGGTTAAAACAAGAACATAATATCCACAAATGGTGACGCACATGGTCATAACATTTAACTTACTGAAACTCACTGTATTCATTTGCACGTGGAGTAACGAGTCTTAATGTCTTGACTCACTTATGGCATTATGGCAATGTTTTTCTATACACAAACTGTCACTGACTTTCCTTCCAGCACTAGCAGGTGGCAGTCTTCAGGGACAAAAACTGGAAAATGTGACAACTGTGATAGTTATAGAGCTATAAAGTCATTTGGAAGAGGCTAAATAGAAAATTAAAAGCACTGGTAGTTTTGGCCCAACTTCTTTATTTTCAGTAATATTGCATCACTAAATAACTTGAATGTCACATCTTCCATTATCCCGGTATTATCAAGGGTATATGGCTAATCTAATTGCCATATGGCTACAAGACTGAAGTGCCCGTTGCCAAAGTTTAATGAGTTTTGTTATTTCGTCTGTTTGTGTTTATTGAGGTATGGGAAGCTGCTGCCATCACTCCAAGCCAAGCAGTTCTGCGCAGCCACGGGCCTGAGCCGCATGTTGATCATCCTGGGGGCTCTGGAACCAACTGTGAGGGGCCAGAATGTGTCCGAGGAGGTCATTCAGCGGCAGGTGAGACACTCAAGTACCTCACCCCCAGGCACATATTTACTTTGTACATACATTTACTTTGTTTGCTAGTGTTTCTAAGATAACAACATCTACCACTACTGCTATTACATATATTAACAATATTTCTGATTTCACTACTAAAATAATGCTCATTAATACCGTTAATATGATTACTACTACTGCATTACACTTTTTTCTCAACTTTTTGTTTATTAAACAAACGCGAAACGCCCTCTGCTCATCCCTCTTTAAAACCTGTGTCTACTTGCCAGAATTAAATTTGATTTATTTAATTGACCTACCTGACGACTGAAGGTTTACACCGATTGTTTTAAAATAACAGCATTATTCATCCATATGTGCAAAAATCCCAATGTTAAATTTGTGCTGTATTTAAAAAAAAAAAGAAGAAGCATAGAATAGATAGTGTTTTAGATGCATTTGTCTCATGGTTGTAATCTGGCCACAGGATGGTGCTAGTGCAAGAGTAATGACTGGAGATGGGGCGGATGATGTTTGTTTTCATTTTGTAAGAGGCTGAGTTTGGCACGATATGACAGGAGAAATACTTCTTTTTTAAATAAATGAAAACTTAACCATTTAGACTGACGGTGTCTTTTGTCCTCTGCTGTATTGTAAATGCAGTGTCCTCTGACAGGTTGTTCAAATCAAGTGGAATAAGATGTAAGAATATAAGATACAAACATTTCAAACATGTATTTGAGATGACACATTCATATAGGAATGTTAATATTCTTCTTTACATTCTCTATTTGATCCACTGGTATCCATATATATTAAAAAAACATTCAGCTGACACTTAAGGTAGACTTAAATTCTCTTTTCATTTGTCTATTTACTTTGAAAAGTCCCCCAAGAAATTAAAAGTTATCTTGTGCAATCTGGTTGCCACCTCAGGGGATTGTGGGATTGTTTATTTTGGGGTTACCAAGTTCTTTTCAATTTTAGTTGTATTATATTACCAAGTCATAACAGCTATTGTGAAATGACACAAATGTTTACCAGAACTATGAAAATGTATTCCTTTTTATTATCTTACAGACTTAGTAAGTACCAAGTGATGTGGTACCATCCTTGTCTCCTTCAGTTTATTTTACTGGTTTATCTGTGGACATGCCACTTCGTTTATGTTCTGATGTGTGAATTAGAGCCAACATTTGAGTATGAATGAAATCTTTAACTCATCACTATGCGGAAGAGCACAATGTACCTCAGACTGTTTTTCTATACTTTTCTCCATACATTCACTCATCAACATCTGTTCATATGATCCGGTATAGAGTAAAACAGGGACAGCCTTGTCTGCTGCTGCCAGCCACCCACATGTGATGGCATAAGTGATGTCAGTCCTGGCTTTTCAAGTATTACAGTTGCCAAGGAGATGAGGACATCATTGTGCTTGAAATCTCCAAGGACAAAGAGGTTTGGGTAGACAAGCTTCTGAAGGTTAGAATAATGTATATATGAACACGCACGGGGAAAACACACCAAAAGTCAGTGGAACATAAAGTTGTGTTCTTAATGGTATGTTCTTTTAACATGTATCTAATTGAGAAACAATGTAAAAATGTGTTAATTTTGTGGATTTAAAAAAAAAATGGTGCCTCTTTATACATGAGTTGGCTTATTCTACAGTGTTAACCAAGATGGAGTCCATGCACGTCCAGATATACAGCGAGATGTGTTTTGTTCATGACAGGGTTTCTTGTTTTAATGGGTAAATCTATTTTTTTATCTTCTTAGAAATACCTGCTGTGTAATCCTGCCCACCAGAGCAGTGCTGTGGATGAGCATTACTTTCTAAATGAAAGTGCAGCTCAAGTACAGTAAGGAAAAGTTCACTTTTTCTGTTAGCTTTTAGTAAATATTAATTCTGATCATTTGGATTAAACACTTTTTTTTTTTGCATTTCTTCATTCTAGGGACATTTCAAAGTTTAAACCCCTCTCCAGTAGAACATCTGTGACTGTGATCACTGGAGATCACTTTGACCGAGAAATACCAGAACAGCTCAACCAGGTGAGCCTTTTCAAAATGGAGTCTGCTATGGTTTAGTAGACACTCACTGTCTGAATATGTGGTAATAATGGTCTATAACCAACTCTTTTCTGCACCAGATGGTGGCTAAGCTTCAAAAGAAGTTTCTGGAGATTTCATACCCATCAGCCAATCACATTCACATAAAAGAAGCTGACCGACGAATGATCTACAAGGAGCCATCTGCCATCAGCCAACACCTGAGGAGGCTAGTCAACCAGAGACAAGCCAACCACTTCAGTGCATAGACTCTGCCAAAACATCCCTATAATATTTGATAAATATCTGCTGTACTGTTGTTTTTAAGAATCCTGCTTAAAAAAATGTTGTTTGTTTTTGATTCACTAGTTGTAACAGCATCTTAATATTTACAAAAGGTAAAATAAGCTTTGTTGGAAATTTTAAAAAGTTCCATCCCTCAGTTAGTTACGCAATAATGGACTGAGTCCACAAGGAAATATAATCAATGCTCTGGTGCTCTTTACAAATGCCACTGCATGTCTCTGATCCGAGACCTATAGATTAGTCCACATCAGAGTTGATGAAAAATACAAATTAAAAAAGACCACTGACATGTGTTTATCCTGAGGATTTAAGTTTAATTATGACACCACATCAAAATAAAAATTTCCAACAGATCTGGAATTTAATTCCATCCATATACATGCATAGCAACAACGTTTTAAGAAACATTTTCTCCCACAGTCAGGACATTGGAATGATCATTTTACATCAGTATCCCCACTGAACTCCCACCCATCCACCAGCAATAAACTTAAATTCTTTTTTCCCTTTGGGGTTACAAATAATTATATGCACAGTCCCCATCATAATACTGCTTTCAGTAATGTTCCCTCATTTACAAAGTATTGCATTGAGAGCAAAATTCAAAAAGGGAGACCAAAGTGTATCATCAAACAGAAATACAAGTACTATACAAGAATGCTGCCATCCTCATGAAAACATCCACATCTGAGTTGAAGAAAAAAGACAGGGACATACAGCCACAGATGTATGCAAAGCCAAGTGTATATGCCCCAGGTCATGTGCAGGGTAGTGCCTGATCGCCCTCAAACTGATACTGAAGGCTGTGACATGTCAGTAACATGTCCTTAGTAACATCTGCAAGTGACATTTTGGGCATATACAGAAAGTGGTTCAGCAAAAAAGAATACACAAGTGCCTCAGTAGCTATTTTGTGTCTAAAATGCATCTCATTTTGTATTGTCTATTGTTTCATTGAGCCTACAATACAGTGTAAACAATATGTGTGCTACACAAGAATGACTATACAATAACATTACAAACAACTCTGATATAAATTTCATTTTGAATTTAAATTAAGATCACTACTCCTATTAATACTGATTGTAAAATAAATTAATGTGAAAGTGGCACCAATATTATTCTTGATTTATTTTTCTTTCTTTTTTAACCAATGGTTTTGCATGTTTAAGTCTTAAAACAATGAAAGAAGAAGCTTCTCTTGATTGTCCACAAGCAGCAGATAGCACTGCATGATGCACTATTTCAGACACAACAGTGTACCAAAACAAAGAGGAAAAAGGAGTCAAAGTTCAAGGGGATATTAGGGCAAAGGAGGATAACAGTTTGTGTTCTTCTGCACTTATTTTACATGCTCTGCCGCATGTGAAGAACAGTAAAACTTCTTATGAGTTATAAAGTTTGACAGATTGTTGAACTGGATGTCACAGAGGCGGCAGTACTTTCCACTCCCAGCTCCGTTCACGCCTTTATTAACGGTGGGCACTGCCTCCTCACTCGGAGACTTGGCGGAGGGGGACATGTTCTCGTTGGTGTCACTCTGGTTCTCACTGGCCCACGTGGGAGAGGCACTGGGGGGCTGGCCCTCAGGCTGAGGCTGGTTCTCCTGCTGTGGAGGAGCCGTGTCTGAACAGTCCTCTGGCTTGTGTCCCCCGTTGACAATAACCATGCTGCGATTTTTGGGCATCAGAGGAAGGGGCTCTTTGCCAGGGTGGGGGCAGCCGTTGGAGGCAGGTTGCTGGGGATTTGTTCCTGTGTCCCCTCCAACAGTAGTACCGCCTCCATTCACACTCTGCTCCTGCTCCATGAGCTCCCCCTGCCCTGCTCCCCCTGCAGACCCATAATCAGTGGCCTTTATTCCAAAATAAGGGGAAATTTGCTCTGGACCTTTAACCTTTTTTATTGCCCCAGGATAAAGGCAGTGAGGCAGAAACACATTCTTGTTCTCATCCTTTGAAGAGATGAGCTGGGGTTCAGCAAAAGGCTTGAGTCCCGGTACAGGCCCCAGGTGAGGGGGGAACATGTTTCCATTCTGCACCAGCACCTTTCCATTGGCATTCTTCTCACATTTGCCCGGGCTCTTATCAAATGTGTCATCAGGATTGTTATTGACTTCACTCTTCACATCTGTAAATATAGTTGTGTCAAGGCTGCCGGCCTCGTTGTGCGCTTGTGGCTGTGGCGGTTGTGTCTGAGCTCCAGCAGGACAGAAGTTTTGTTTGTGTGCCAGGTAGTTCTCCACTTTATTAAAACTTATCTTGCAAACCGCACATTCATGATAATCCAAGAGTCTTTTTGGGGAGATGCATGTTTTGTCAGAGCCTGGTGAACACTTTTTGCTCAGATCAATTGGAGCATCGATTTCCTGCTGCTCTGTTGTACTGCATTTGGTGGGAAGAATAGGTTTGGTGACAGTCAGAGAGGCCTCCAGGTGTTTGGGGACCATGCTGGGGAACAGGTCACAGCGCGGGTGGAAGCGATCAGTGATGTTGTCCACAGCTTCCTGGGATGTACAAGGGTTCATTGGAGGAACACTCAGGAAACCTGGTTGACCGATAGGAGGTCTTGAGTGCTCCTGGTCGGGCAGACACATCTCATACATTTTCCGGCGTTTGCGGGTCCTCATGGTCCTCTGCATGGACGGAACCTTGTTGGCAGACATGCGTTTCATGGGAGGGTCATGACGTGTCGCACAATAGTACTGCTTATGGACCATGAAGGTCTCGTGGCGACTGAAAGTGATATTGCAGGCTTCACAAGTTGTCTTGTTTGGGTCATTGTCGCTTTCTACTAAACCCGTACTGGGGCTTTTTCCCTCCAGTGGTTTGCCATTGAGCCTGTCCTCTGTCCCTGTCGGAGTGGAGACCTTCTTCACCTGTCCTGCTAGATCCTTATCTGCTCCTTTCCCTGCATTGATCATGTCCAGCACATTGGAGTTTAGACAGGCTGACTGCATCAGATGGCTGTCAGTTTCTGTTGGGTGGCAGCCCGCTAACATGCTAACAGAACTGTGTCCACTGTTAGGGCTCACTGCCTCAGGGATCTTATCGGACAAGGCAGAAAAGTCTGGAGACTTTGTCATGTGCTGCCAGCGGCTGTTACAGTAGTGCTTTTTGTGAACCAAATAGTTGTCCAGGTTACTGAAAGTGATATTGCATTCGAAACAGGTGGCCCCTTTGGGCATGAGAGGGCTATAGATGACAGGGGGGTAACTGTTCCCTCCGTGGCGCAGCCTCCGGTGAACTAGCTCTGACATTTTTGCCAGAATTTCAGAAGCCTGTGGGACTACTGAAATGTCTTGGGAGAAAGCAAACTGAGACAAGAATGGACCCATGGGAAACGTAGGCATGTTATGCTGCACAGGGGAGGAGGCCAGTCGGGGGCTGGAGGGCTCAGATTTGATCCGAGTGTAAGAAAAACTGGCCTTGCTGCCTGGGTGGGCCTCTCCCTTCTGAGCAGAGAGCATGGGCTTCTTCTCAGCTTTGTCAGCCTCCCCGTCTGTGCTGGGCTCTTTGGTGAGGCCCCCTTTGGGACTCCCCAGCAGAGCGTCCTTCCTGTTCAGATCAGCCCGGGCCTGCTGCAGGCTCTCCTCCGGCCCCCTGGGGGACAGCTCTGTGCCATCGCCCTCTCTGTGAAGTTTGCTGCCATGCCCGTGTAAGTCCTGATGCTGTAAGAGTTCCCTGTGGCTCTGGAAGCTGATATGGCAGTGATTGCATCTGAAGGCCGCCTGTGACAGGTGAGACATGATGTGATGCTGGAATGTAATAAGAGAATCTGCCGTGTAGTTACAGATTGTGCATTTCAAGCTGGTGCCAGGAGGGAGGCTCTCTTCCATTTTGACACCTGCGAAGAAGATAAAAGAGAGAAATGCTCAGAATCTTGCCTCCCACTTCTGCTGTATAGTGAACTGTGGAAGAATCACATGCTCGTGCATTATGCCAAAAGTATTTGCTTCTATACATTATTCTGTGCCTGACTACTATATGTCAGCTGTATTTGCTGACAGACACATACTGTGTGTAGCATGTATAGTATTCAAACGCCTTCACAATGCATTTTTATCACATGCATAAATATGATTTGTGTGGTTATTTTCTTCTTTACTCACCACTGTGTGCAGTGCTCAAGTGTATTTCCAGGGCACGGGCTCCAGAGAAGTTCTTGTTGCACTGAGGAAAAGGACAGGTGCTGGGCGTCTGGTGTGGCCCTGTGTCACTGTCCTCCACTACTGTCTCTGGCTCCCTCTGCCGCCCGCTGCAGTAGTACATGAGATGGGCCTGTAGGTTCCTCTCACTCCGAAACCAGATTCCACAGGCTTTACAGGGGAAGATGTCCTCTGAGGAGACAGAGAGGACAAAGAGGTTGTGATATCAGAATGTATCCCATACTTTCACATTCTAACATGTACAGATAAAGACTGCGCACACAGACACATACATCAACACCTCCTACTTCAGTTCTGACTCAAAGCCTTAAAAAGCTTTCCCTCCAAATCCTCAGCCCCTGCATATCTTGGTTGCTACCACTGGGTTGGTGCCCTTTCTCAAGGGCAAACAAGAACACTGGACCATCTGCTTACAGAATCCTCCCTGTTGAGCTGAACCCAGATAGCCTTTGCTAAGTAAACACGCACTATTTGCATGAGGCCTGTATTTTGCAATTAACATGTAAGTTTGAGCTCCAATCTGTTTGTGTGAACCCAAAACTTGAAGGTCGATAGCTCTTATCTTCTGCACAGGGACTCATCTGGGTTAATCTAGGCCCGGCGGAGACGGTGCTTCTTGTTAAGCAGGTGACGGAGTGCAGGCTGTGTGTGTGAGGAAAGACACAAGAGCGATTGTGTGTCCCTAAACAAAAGCTCGCCTGGTTCCAGCAGTGTGCGTGCTGCTGCGTGGACACTCACTGTTGACGATGGCAGTGGGCAGGATGGAGGCCATGGCAGCCTGCTGTGGCAGGAGCTGGATACTGTCCAGTAAGCGCGCTGGGTACATGCCCTCGCTCAGAGACATGTGGTTCACAGCTTGCAGACGAGAGTCAAAGTCCACTGCAAACGCCACCAGCTCCTCACCCTCCATCATGTTCTTAGTGGTGGTGCACCACAGCTGACCACCTGGGCAAAACACAGAGAGGGATTTTGTAACAATGCAAGTTATAGTAGACAGGTGTTTGGGTAATGAGAGCTGATGTTGTTATATGTTGTACTATGTTGTATGTTACTGTTCTGAAAAGTGTTAAAGGGTAAAGGAAAAACTGAAAGTAAAAAAAAACTAAAACTAAACACAATATTGTAAATATTATTTAAGTACAATACATACTCAAAGTTCTAAAGTAGACCACATTTTACCATAATTTGCAATTGACATTGAAAGCACATTGGCTAAGCAGCACCACTGTCAGTGGTATACAGGTCTTCTGTACCATTAGATTGTTATGTTTTGGGATTAAGCATTGCTCTGAAATCTTCTGAACATATTCATTAAGTGAGAGAGGGAAGGGCTGTGAGGAGGGAGGGGAGAGGCAGAGAGTGAAGGTTTTAGCTTTAGATAATATTTATCTCTGCACATGACAGGCTTTTCAGCTGCACTTCATTTTCCATTGAAGAGATTAAAGTTTTTAATATGACTATTTACAGAAATCTGGCTGGGGAGATAACAACAAACTATGATACGCTCCCACTAAATGGCAGAATTAGGACATTGTTTCTGAGGAAAGCTGGACAATTAATTAAAGCACGCTGTTAGCTTTCAAAGATGTGCAAACATACCGACGGAGTGTCAGGCTGAGAGGGGACATGTGATGTGCGCCCTGGCTGCTGCGAGACAAAGAGACTTCTGAGGAGAGCTACAGAGGCTGAGGACGAGAGGAGACAGAGCCACACGTGTGCAGCCCTGATTACTCCTGTTTACACACAACCTCAGCTCACCAGGATTTAACCAGCTCAGCTCACACACCAAACAACATAGGCCTCCATTCTCTTTAACTACAAGCTTTTTTTCAGTATATTCATTAACTGCATTTCAGCGCCAAATTTAAAAAAAAAAACCTGCTGTTTAAAGTTGCTGCTGGGAGCCAAAACCATATTTCAGTGCCAGAGCAAAAGTTCCCCCACTGATGGCCTCTTTTGTGACCTACTAAACAACAACACTTTCACAAACAAAAATAAAAATAGACAAAAACAAATCTTTCCACATTCAATACAAACACAAAACTATGCAAAGACAATAAGATACACAAACAACAAAGTCAGTCAAGTCCAGTCTGCTCAAAAAGGTGTCCATGTGTGTTCAAAGTCCATCCATGAACCCCTCACAGAATAGAGTATTTTCTCTGGAGTGCAGTAGGATAGTAGATCATTAATCCAATTAGCCTGGCTGGGAGACAAGCTTTTAGACTTAGAACAATGTTTTAGCCTAAATGAAACCTGGTATCTGCAGAGACATGGCTTGAACAGGTGTAAAGATGCCATAAGACGTAAATGCTTTGAAAGGTCCTACATCGACACCTTCCTAAAATAATCGCATAAGTAATTTTTTCAGGTTTTTCAGGAAACACAAAAAACTCCCCCCAAAATTGAAATTATGGCATAAATTATGGCAAAGTAAACTCAGGCAAAAAGTGACTTAGGCGATTATTTTAGGAAGGTGACGATATTACACAAAAATGACTCTTGTAGCTTTTAGCCTAGTTATAATTATAGTTACCTCCTCAAAAACATACCTGGAGTTGTGTTTTATTTCATTCACACATTTAAATACTTTATTATTAGTCTTAAAAAATCAAAATGCTCTGTTATGCTGTGATAGTTTAAGTTAACGTCTAACTTTTAGGTTTATTTCAGTAGAGACGGATCAAATCAGAACCAAAATCATCAAAATGATTTCAGCAATATTGTGTGAATGAAACAACATGCAACTATGGGTATGTTTGTGATGAGAAAACAACATTATAAAGGAAAATAGCTTAATATGAGCCCTTTAAAATAGGGTATTATTCTGAATGGCATTTGTGCGTGCACAGCTGAGAGCGCACACGTCATTGCCACTTTAAAGAGCAGCTCCTATCTGTCTTACAATCTGCCGTGACGTTACGCACACTCCAGGCCTGCCGCACTTCATCTTTCTGATTCTGTCATACCACACACTGCCTGGAGAGCCCCTTTGAATTTTTATCTTCTAATTAAAATAACAAAACTCCTCTCCACTGTCTGCCCAAGTTACCATCAAGGTAGATACAAACTGCCACCCGACAATGGCAGGGAATATATCGTAACCGCGAAAAAAAAGTTTTTCTCCTCCACTGTGTGAAGTAGCGCTTAGTTCAGAAGCACTTGGCTTACAAAGAGAATTATGAACCGGAGAAGATGCTAAGATAGGCTTCAGTGTTTTTGGATCAATCTAAATCAAAGAAGCTGAATGCTCTACTCAGCTGAAATAAAGCAGATTATGTAGCTGTATGAAAATGTTCTACTGCATTTTGAAAGCATTCGGTATACATTGTCACAGCAACCTTCAGCCAAAAACTGCTACACATCCATCTGTTGTGTGTGTGAGTGAGAAGAAGACAGAAGAGAGTTAGAGGATTGAGTTTGTCCCACTTTCTCATAGCGGAACCAAACACTGAGGCAGCATTCTGAAAAAAGTTCCCCAGCCAAGAGCAGGGTAATGCTGCAGTAACTAAACTGTCATCATTATATTGTCCTCATGAGTACCTTTGTGATGACACCGGTATGCGCACGAGCTTACAGTGTTTCATGCATAAAATAAAGCACATCTCTTCTAAGCGATGAATACAGGACTGTAAAATCGGAGTGACAGAGTACTTTTCGGATAAACACGCCGATTGAGACTGACAGCAAACTGAAAATTGCAAAAAAAGTGCCAATTTCTTCTAGCCATTTAATTTGTTCCATTATGATATCTGAATACATAAAACCATACATCAGGAAAAAAGATGGTGGTAGGGCTAGAAATGTATGAATTCAACCTACTTTCAATTATGAACATGCAAATATAAAGCCCACCTATAATTTTATTTCAAATCTGGTTCTTATGCAGCCTAACAATGACTACCTATAATTTTATTTCAAATCTGGTTCTGAAACTTTATAAACTGCAAAGTTATTAAAACATTTCACAGAATCTTGCATTTTAAACTGACTTTTAGGACTTAAAACTACCACATTATGGACATTTTTCAGAATGTCTAAGGGAAAAATGAATGGAAAATGTAGTTGCATGGCATTTGTTGTAGTACTGGAGGATATTCTGGCAGAAACTAGAGCTGAAAGAATATAGATTTTTCAGAATGTCTATGGGAAAAATGGATGGAAAATGTAGTTGCATGACTGGAGCAGCCATTTGTTGTAGTACTGGAGGATTTTCTGGCAGAAACTAGAGCTGAAAGAATAGAAAATCACTTCACATTCTTCAGTTGTTGCTATATTTACTTCATGACAAATTCTTGACCCTGGTAACATCTTTGTAAATACACGTGTCAAGAGGGGGTCAAATGTCAGAGCCGGAGGCCAAAACGTGAGTCAGAAAACTGGAGGAGCGAAGAGTGCTGGTGATTTGCACTTGTTTGCCGGCTAACTGTCTGCAGTGAGCCGCCTTTGTGCAGTGGCCAATGCAGTTGGAATGAAGGCTATTGTCTAAATCCTCCTGCAGAGCACCTGATAAAAGAATAAAGAACTATGACATATTCTAAAAACAATGGAGGAATTAAGGGGAGACAATAGGCCAGCTGCCTCATTAAAACAATCAAAAACGGCATCCTGTACGTCGTCCAGATAATTAAAAACCACTGCTTCTACAGCCGGTCCACAACTCTGGCTGGGCTGGCTGCATGCCCTCACCCTGCACTTTCTTTGATTAATGCTCCATTTGAACATACCATTGAAGAGGAACATATGAAGGAATCCATAAAACACATTATAATGCAAACCCTTTCCCCTATAAGTGCTCATAAACCAATCAAAGGTCTGCCAATGAATTGCAAGGTTCTCTGTGTCTCCGCCCTTTTTTGCCTAGAGCCCTGAGAGATTTCAAAGTGCAGGCATCACGGGGCATTTCTTTAATTTTCTGACTTTAAATGACTTTATAAGAAAATGGATGCACACATTATCTGTATACGTATGGGGGGTGCATTGCAGGGGAGAATAGAGCAAAGATACTTGAGCACAAACAAATTTTTCCGCACCCTGCAAACCGCTACCAGAACCATATCTTAATGAAGCTGCAAACAAATCTCTCATGCCTGGTGCAAAGCTCAGAGACAACAAAGCGGCGGGAATAACAGAAGGGCCGGGATAATTAAACTGGCCTGAAGACAGGTATTCAAATGCTGGTGTGTAAACAGCGCAACTCTTTAATAGTTTAGCTGTAAAATGCGTAGTTAAGCACCGCATCAGCACTCGCCTCGCCCATCTGTCCAAACACATTACCATTGCAGTGGCCATTACGGCACTGGAGTACAGTCCTATCCACATATGAGGGAGGGAGGGGCTTAACGGGCATTTGGGGAAAACTAACATTAGACCTATGGCACCATCTGATCATGTATCAAAACCCCCATGGGGAGGGGGGAGGTAAAGTATTGTTGATTCACTAAACACTCAAGCAGAAGTAATTAGTAAACTAACGCAAATATATAGTAGTAGCTGTAAACTTCCAAATATACAAGTTAAGTAGTAATAGTTGTAAGCTGACTACACTTAAGGAAGGGTCAGTTGCTAATACAGTGGTCACGCTAGCAGTTAGTGGTATTAAATTGGAAAAAATTGTTCATAAATATAAATATTTGCTAAATATTTGTGATACTAGGCCACGCAGACAAGAGCATTTATAAGTTTATAGCAGCAAACATCTTATTTACTTTGTATGTCTTTAGCAACTACATCCTTAAACTAAAGTGGTACAAATCATTAAAATGTATAAATAAATGCAGAGGTTTTGAATGCAATAGTTTTTAAATGTGCTGTAGATGAACATAATGTCACAAATAATAATAAGTTCAAATATATATTGAATTAAAATCTTTTTGATAATTTTGTGCATAAATGTATCAGGGACAAACATACTAGCCACCTCTGCTTTGACTGGGAGAAAAAAAAAATCATGTGAAGATGCCAATTTAAATGCATGGCCCAGTTAAAACACATTAAAGCGTTCCCATCTACATTACTGGAGAAAGAGGCTTACATTTTTCTTTGTTGTTGATGTGAAACTTCCTTTTCTTCGGCTGCTCCTGTCTGTGTCTATTGGCTGCGCACTAACTACTGGTCTTAATTGTGAAGTGGGGCCAGTGATGCCTGAAGCCAAAAGACAGGCGCGTAATTAAAGACCTCTACTCTAGCTTGTCTCCCAATCAGCTCCAGACCCTCCTGGTCAAATAGGAACATGCTCGCCAACACCTACGAATATCAAGTAGCTGCATGTCATCACCCTTTCTTTATTTTACATCCACTAGAACCCATTACAAAACTGCAAACTAATACACTCAATTGTGGTTTTATGGAAATCGCTATCTATCTGTAGGGCGATGCTAAACAAAATCTTCCAGATGAATACTGGTACATATTTGGATTGTTTCGAGGTCGTCAGAGATGTTAGAATGGCTGTCAAGCTATTTTTACAGCCAAATTAGAAAGGAAAACACTGTGTTGGAACAAAATTCAAACAAGCTTACTATTATAGATGCTGCGCAAAACTACAATTACCTGACACTACTATTCTTTCACTTGACACACTTTGGCAGCACCTCTCCAATCCAGCTTGCTCCTCTTGTGTTTCCTCTCTTATCCACTAGGAGGCACTCTTCTCATGCCCAAGCCTCAGAGAAGCACATTTTGTTGTAGAGTCTGCTCAGGCTCAAGTCAGGACCCCTTAGACATGGCATAGCAGCACAGCAGGGTCTGTCCAAGGAACTTCTTTCCTGTGAAATAACCTATAATAATAATGTGTATTTTTGTTTGTATTTTTGCGTTTTTTATGATGCAGAGTTCTGTGAAAAATAAACTAGTATGTATTATACGTTTTATACTATTGAGTCTTCAGACTGTAATTACAGTCATGTTAAAATGAAGATTGTAACACAATATTCTACATTATTTTTTGTCTTTTTATTAGTCTATTTTGAAGACACGACTAATCAAATTACACTTAAAATTACAGCATTCTGTTATAAAAAAATGTGTTAATTTTTCAAATGATTACTATTAACAATGAGCCACTTCGAAGAAGCACTTCGATCAACAGCCCAAGCTCTTTGCTCTACAGTGTGTGCTGGGACTAATTTTAGCATTGAGAGTTTTTTTTTTTTTTGCAGATCCAGACGGTACCACAGCTCATGGATGGCCTTGAGCAAATGGCATGTGGGTCAGAATCCACAAATTAAAAAGTCCTCCCAGGAGAGCCCCAACATCACCTCCACACACAGAGTGTATGTGCATATAACAAAGACATGGGCAGCCCTGTCATTTAACACTCACCTAACAGAGTTTCAGAGACAAAACAGTAGGCAGTAATGATTGGACACTTCTTTTAGTCAGTTAGCATTCATCTGACTTTTCTGTGGGGAGTCGAGAAGCATTTTCAAAAAACAAACATGAATAAGACAGTAACTGTTTTCTAAGAACTGAAATGAACAGATGTTTTGCTTTAAATGACTGACATTGATAAAGCTCAACAATTTTCATCTTATTTGCTCAAAATTCATTACATCTGTGCACCTGTGTTTAATTGAGTTGGAAATGATGCAGGATTTGTCATATTTAAAATATGTAATTTTGAAAAGGAAAAAGAAATAGGAGCAGCAAAGGAAAAGCATGTTGGAGTTTCTATAAGAGGCGGTGGGCTGTGGGCTGTCAGAGAGACAATAATGGTGCAGTACAAAGCTCCTCCTCATTAGCTGCCACACTCTGGAGTGTCCTGTCCACTCTCACTGGAGGAGACTATTAAAGCAGTGACTGGCTCCTCTCCTCTTTATTCTTTATTTGGACAGGTTTGTCCATGGAGCTCTCTATTAACGCGCCGGCTCTGCGGGTAGGGCGGTATGGGCCGGTTGTGGCCGGTCGACATGTGTTTACTGCGGCTCCCGCTGAGGAGGCCGGCTGCTCAGGGGCCCGTCCGGACCAGGCCCTGCTAATGGGACTGGGAGACCCCTCGCACCAGAGCAGAGCTCACCTCCCTCCCCTCCAGCTGTGGCCCCATGGCCCATGTCCTCCTTCCCATCATGCCTCAGCGGGAGCAGGTGAGCGGCCGAGGGCCAGTGCAGAGAGCCTCAGTGCCTGCTCCAACATGGCTGCACCCCGCACCACATGGGCTGGCCACGCTGACTGTGAGGGGGAGTGTGCTGCATGCCAGGCCTAATGCAAATGCTCGCCGTTTAAAAAATGGGAACTCTCTCCTCCTCTGTCTCTCCTTTTTGGAAAAAGGTCTACTCTGGCCTTCTGGTGTTGGCAATTCTTTTCTATCCACAGAAAGAATGAGCCAGAGAAGGCACCTGCCATCCATTTTGGAAATCAAAATGACTGATCTGGTTATAAGAAAATGTTATTACTACTTTTACAATTTAATACAGTAATTGGGCCTGGTATTCATTCTTGTGTAAATGGTTTTGCTCCATTAAAAGCATCCTGACTCCCAGCATGCCCTCTGCCTGTGCTCACATGATCTTACATATTGCTAAAGTATGTGCTAATTAAATGTAGTGTGAGTTTGCAACACAGATAAAGAATCTTTTGGCTTAAAGGTCTAATTGCGTGTGTCATATTGTGTCTGGTGCATCGGGAGCTGCCCTTGCTCATTGCCATTCTGTGGTCCTGGCAAGCCCCGTGCTGCCCCAGGTATCACCACGCGGCCATCTGGAGCCGACATCTGTCTCTCTATTGATCACAAGGGTTTAGCACTTGATCAAACAGACTGCGACAGGAAATTGCTCTTTTCCCCACAGAAAGGGCCAATCGCCCGCGTGCGGGTAATAGACTGGAACTGAGAGGCAGCACCATGGTGCAAGGCGGGCATCGAGTGGGCACTGGCCGCTGTGGAGGTGGCACAGAAAAGCCCTCTGCCATGTTAGCATGTCCGTAACCCCTGCGCTAATAGAGCAGCAGGACCTCTATACCATAAGAACGTCCAAATGATCTTGTACAGCACCGTTCTGCATATATACAGACTTACTTTTGATTGAAAGAAGCAATTTATTCAGCAGACATTTGTTTTCATAATTTTAATTCCACAAACAGCTGTCTAAAATTGCTAAAAATCTGGATGCAAGTGAAAAATGTGACATGATAAGTAGAGCAGATGGTGCCAAATTAATGTACGTCTTCAACTGAAATGCATTAATTGAAGAGTGCTTTCATTAAATTCACAAAACTCTTCAACATAAACTTTATTTGGTCCAAGTTTTGCGGATGTTCACAGAGCGGCGTAATGTTGCACGGGTGGGAAATCCCTGACAAGGCTGCAGTTGTTTCTGTTGGCTTGTATCCCCAGTGGAGTTCAGCGCACTATTAGTGCCTGAGGATCACCAGCTCCACTACACTCTGCACTGTGTACGCTGATGTTTAAAGAAATAAATAAAAACCGAGATCGCGCTGCCCAGGCATGCTTTCCAGGCTCTCTGTAACACCATGTTTAGCAACTATGGACAATTTGATACTGAAGGTGACATTTCTACGGCATTGTGGGTAATATTTAATTGTTGCTGCACAGAGTGAGATATGTTCCCCCTTGCCTACAGTGCTGGGGTCGTCCTCTCGAATGCAATGCAAATTTGGGATGAAGCAACTAATTCTCCGCTTATACACCCCATCCTCCCCCAGACATGCCCATCGCGATTAGTTTTATGACCGCCTCCATTTGGCATTTTGCACCATCTCATGGCGCCGCGGTGAGAGGTGGCGAAGTATTTCGTGCTACTTTTTGGCAAGAGCTGAAAAGACATTGCCCAAGGAAGAACAAGTCGAAAGTATGAAGGAGGAAAAAAATATGACCAGGGGACGTGATAAAAAATTATCAGCCAGTGTGTTTTCCTGTTTGGTTTTAATCTACATTTAATTAAATTCTTATCTGCTGTGTGCTTATGGCTGCATTTGAATGGCGCGGCTGCCTTCATTATGAATGGTAAAATTGAACTCAGTACATTGTGTGTGGCCCAATAAAGAAACAAGACTCTTATTGCAGTGCATGCAACCTCCAACAGGCATGCGGAAAAAATAAGTCAATTAAGATCAGTCTTTAAATTACTGCTGTATCAAAACAAGGGGCGGGCGCATGCTCCATAATAGAGTCCTGACAGGGCTGTGTACAGTGACGCCTGTTAATATACAGCCAATTGTACAGGCCTGTTTATAGTGGAGATGATGCATGTTAGATTTACTAGTGTGCCATGATAGTTTATAATCGACAGTACATATAAAAAACAACAACAACTTAGAGGTCAAGTGAAAGTATGTGACCACAGCTATAGAGCTATAGAGTTACTTGTTCAATAAAATACACAGGAAATAAATAGGCTGATCAAGCACAGTTTTTGATGCCACTTTCTACAACAAATGTTTACATGAGAAAACCACTTTTGTAACAGTAATACATCAGAAGTGATATTAGTATTTATTTTATACTCAGTAGGCTACATTAAATACTTTCTATATACGGTCTTTTTGCTTTGTAACTTAAAATGAAAAGGATGTGTTTCTTCCACAATATAAGGTCGATAATATCCCACACAAACCCAGAGTTATTATTCCAGGACATAGTAAAGTAAGACTACTTGCAACCAGCAGGCCCATATTGTTAATACAATGGCAAAAGAATTGTGACATATAATCAGCAGTTGCAGCTTCTAAAACTAGGAACAGATATCCCATAGACAGAATCCCGGAAAAAACAGTAAGCACATAATATAGAGTTGAGCTCTGGCAAAATCCCTAAATCTTCCCATTTGCCTTTTTCAGAGAAGAGAGGGGGAGAGGGGGAGAGGGAAGCCCACAGTCTGTCCATGTGGGTGGGGGCATTTACTGTATGAAGATCACAGCAAAACAATTAAACAAACCAAATATGCATGTTTCAGGGTATTTCTTTTACACAAATGTATGTTATTAGTTAGATTAGCTGTAGAAGAGACTGGACAAGAGCCTCATATAGTGGCATAAAGGGAAAGCAAACTTGTGTGCTGAGTTTAACCTTGGGAGGCTCATGTACAGGGATAATGAATCTGACCTGAGACATCAGTGAAAGGCGCTTGGTCGAGACAAACAGCAAATCTCCTTAAGTGTATTTAAACACAGACGCGCACATCCACACAGACAGAGAATACAGGGCAACATAAATTCCAATATCATAAATACTGCTATCACGCAAACAGAGTAGTCATAAAGTATGGCTCCCTGTGTCTGGGCCCATAAACCTCTGGCGTTACTCATAGGGAATAAACACACATGCACAATTTACTGCACTAGATTCCCCTTTGTTTATCTTTTAAATAAGCACACTTTATCACCCTCCTGCATAAGCAAATTGCATGCAATGTGTGTTGTTTTAACATTTGATATGCTGTCCGGAAGATTCATTTCTCCCTACAAATTCAATTGTCTTTGCAATAGCCCCGCTGCCATAGGCATCAGGCCCCATCACCTGTTCGTTATCGCTGGCCGTCCTGTTTGGGAGCTCTTGAATTGGTGCCATGGCATTGACTCCCAGTTAACAGCAGGTCTGTGAACTTCTCACGCTTGATGGCGGAGGCTGGAAATTACGCTAACAACTAATTAACATCATAAAGAGCGTTTAAATGGACCACCGACACCTGCAACCTTCATTTGCACACACGCTCGCTGAATTACCTGTGTTTTTATTTTTGCAGATAACACATGCATTTTTTAACACCTTTTAGAATATTCATTTTCTGAGTCTGACTTTAGAATTGGCACTACTGTCATTTTGACGAGGTACTGTAAAAAGCCAGCAGGCCAAAATAATAATTGTCAAAGCGGAGTGCTGGCAGAGCTCCCTCAGAATTACACCAGTCTGTGCAGTCTTTACAAAGTGCCACATTCCCCAAAATAACACAATCCATTTCTAATTTCTATTTGAATATAAATTTTCCAGGCGGCAGTCGTGGTCCTCGGTTACTGGTCCGAATAGCTCTGCTGCTGCCTGTCACACAGACACTTTGCTGGCTGGATGAGCTAAGCTGGTTTAGACTGACACTTCTCCAGAGCAGGGCCGGCCTCAGGAGTCCTCCCTCTCCCCTCATGCCACTGACGATGACTACAATACATTTGAGTGCGCTGTTCTCTCAACCGCTCACTGCCTTTTCTTTTAAAGGTCTGAAAAGCTTCAACTTCTGCCGGGCCGGTAATGCACTCACACCTCATTACAGAGCCACATTACAGACTACAGCAGTATTACGCCTATAATCTGCTCCAAATCATTATAAATGTCAAGCGGAGGCCAGGGACTTCCCAGTCTACTGCACCAATGGCTTAACCGCCTTTCCCCTCTTTTCCGTATTAGCCACAGCAAAAGAATTACGCTCTGTGCCAGATCCCTTGAAACTTTCAACTCTTTTGTTCTAACATTCAATGCACCGTCAACATGTGCTTTCAAACTCCGCCCGCCCCTCAAAATGCCCTAAACAGCTAAATATGAAGGCGGTTGATATGCCCGTACCCGCTGCACGCTCTGCCTGCTCCCTCCCCCTCCTATTGCTCCTAATAAGAGCTACATCCCTGTCTCTCCACTGAAGAATCCAGACTTTGTGCGTGATAGAGGGACCGCGGCTGTTTATTAATAATGAATTTGGATGTTTGCGCGTGGAAGCGTTATCAGCGAGGACACAAACCCACCAATAGTTTGCCCTGATGGGGTATAGCTGGGTTCCTCATTAGCAGAACATATTTAATCCAGAAGTTTCTTATCAAATGTCACACCTGCATCTCTAAATGGCATTTTCACATTCATTCGCCTGTATTTGGGAGATGAGGCTCCAAGGTGCTTTGCGGAGATTAAGACGGAGAGAGAGAGTGCAAGCTTATTTTATCATTTAGCGGGTCTGGAAGGAATCCAAGGAGTTTTTGTCTTGTTGTTGTAATTAGGAAGCCTTTTAAGTGATAACGCCTGCATAGGAATATGAATATGTAGCGATCAGGCCACCCCTCCCCCGCCTGTCTC
>KN495326.1:0-12823 GCA_000787155.1 Scartelaos histophorus
ACCTCGAGGAGAACCACAGTGAAGAGAATGGTTTATAACTTTGATGCACAATGCAACTACAACATAAATGCATATAAACCAGGTCCAAAATAGGACTCTCTGTTACCTACACTTTGTGGTACAATTACTGCAGTACCATGTTGGAGAGCCTGCTCAACCAGAACATTGTATATTACTTTCATGAGCCTATGATTGGGTTGAAGAAATGAATCCAAGCAAATCCCATCTATCCTGATCAAAACTATTTTGTACTTTATGAAACTACGATTACATAAACCATTCAATTCAATTCCTTCTCTAAATGGGCTAAATGAAGTCCAAGCTCACCTTATGCGCCCGTGCATCTGTTTTGTGCATTCCAGAAATAAAGAAAAGAACTAGCCAAGCAGTAAATTAAGCCATTCAGGTTCCTCTAATTAAACCTGTGTATTGTGCGATTGTGGAACAGACATGGATCGATACATTTGCTCACGGCATGACTTCTCCTCTGTCTTTCTAAAAAAAAAACTAAAAACCCGCAGAGCTGACCCGGTGCCTATAGCTCCCATTTCAGAGGAAAGAACCACAGAGACGAGCATCAGTGAATCACGAAGACGAGAGGAAAGAGCTACATGTTGACATATCAGTGGATGTATGGTTATAACTGCGAGCGCTCTGTGGTGCTGCTGAGCTTTTCAGTGCCTTTGCGAGTATTTATGATATGCAATTGCTGTTCTATGCGTTCTATTCTTATCTGTGAGCCCAGAGCAAACACACAGACAATAAACGGTTGTATAATATGGCTTTAATTGAAATAATGGTGCCATAAAATCAAGCAAGCTGCGGATAACAAATTAAGATCAAATTATCGTCAGTTTATTTCCTTCATAGAATAATTAGCAAGTGCATTGAGATTTAAATGGGCCATAATACGCTGTTTTCTGAAATATGTTATGAAGTTGTTTTCTCATCAACATACCAGGTGTTTTTGCTTTGTTTTTCACAATCCTGCACGTTTAAGTTGAGTTCTTCTTTCAAACAGAAAACTCCTCCATCTTGTGATGTCATGTGGCAATACAGGGAATGCTCCACTGTGTTTTTAAACTCAATACACCTTGTGAAAGCATTCTGGTCCTCCTTTCATAACTGGTTGTCAACCAAAAATATAATCATACAACTCTTAAAATGGACTGATATTAAAATTAGATTCATTTTAATGGATAAAAATTTAGATTTCTTGATAAATGTATTAATTTCGATTGCAAAACATTTTATTCATAACTGTAAATTCCTAAAGGTGAAGCCCCACCTAAATGGCCTGTTAAATAACCTTAAACTATATTTCAAATCTTTGAATAATATGGAGAACAAGAATGCCCAGAAACGTATGTACCTGTTTGATTTAATTAATCAAACTGTTATTTTAATTTAACTTATTATTTTCTTTTGTTATCTGCTGCTGCTGTTTCAGCATCCTTTGATACAGTTTTTTTGTACTGACATGCCATAAATGTTTGTGATACTTGAATAAAAAAAAAAATTAAAAAAAACTCAATACACCTTCATTAGAACTATTTAGATGCTTTCAGCCTTGGAATTGTCTAAATCTATTGAGCAAAAGGAAGAAAGCAGCTGTTAACTTGAAAGCTAACACTGATATCACAAGGTGGAACAGAGCATTTTGAGCTTTGGAGATGTAGACAGACTAATAAAAAGCATGACATATGTTTTTGATGCGGTAACACTATTCTAACAAGAGTCAGTTTTACATAATAGTATTTAACAAACACGCTGTCTTCATTTTTTCGTATGTTTTTTGCTCTTGTTGGTAGTCGATATTGAATACCAAATTGAGAGCATTTAATCAGCTTGTCTACGCTGATTGTTGCAATTATAACACTTGTGGATGTCTGGAATGAACACACTTTAATTCAATAAGGACTTTGAATGCGGCGTTCTCATTTGGGCAAGAGGCAAGTATCAGTAGTAGCTGTTGTAATGGTGTGTGTTTTAAAGGAGCCATTATGATCATTAACAGGCCTTCCCTCTCTCTCCTCTCGTCTAATGACCTCTCTCTCCCCAGAGGCTGTGTCCTGATCTGCACTGCAGCTGGGAAACCGCAGGGACAAATTAAATGCTGCTTTGTTACTTCAGTATTTGTGACGGCTGTTTTTATTTACCAAAAATCTTGCGTGTTAAGTGTTGTTAAACTTCTGATCGCAGTAGTTTGTCGGATCAACAGTTAAACTTTTTTATGTCAAAGTTGTGAGGTTGGCTCTTGTAAACGGATGGATCTCTCCAAATCTTTCTTTTTAATGCATTTTTACAGTGAACAAGAATCAGCCCAGAATAGCAACACCAGTGAGAGCTTTGTGCACCAAAAACCAATCTGGCATCAAAAAACACAGAATTATTAGTACTGAAGTGCAATTTTTTTATTTAGATTCTCATCATTTCAAAGAGTAAACACACTCCCACTCAGTCAGTCAGTTTGAAGCATTTTAAACAAGTTTGGTAATTTCTCTCTGTGATTAGTGTGTAGATAAAATGAGTTCTCACATTGACTTTTGTTATAGAAAAAGTCAAAGATCTTTTATATGAACACATCCAAAACATTTGGATCCCACAAATGAGAAAGTCCCATCACATGTGGAAGCAACAGCCTTTTTTAAATTCATTCATGCACTTTTTTGAATTGCAAATATCACTCCCGTCTCTAAATGACACAAGCACATACATGCATTTGACTCTGATGTCCACAGTCAGCATTTCTCCTGCATTTAACCCCCAAACATCTTGTGTTTACAGCTGCCTACCTGCCTCTCGTGTATTTGCCTTCAGTTGATCAGCTCAGCAGGTCAAACCGTGGGATCATATTGGCAAAGTAAACTCCCGGTGCGGCCCTCGTTCCCTGTGGGCGCGGGAGCAGATGCAGAGCACACTGAAAATTGAAACAGTGCTCTCTCATAATTCCGTGACAGTGAAATGAAACGCTATCTGCAGAAAGCAATCAGACTGGCAAATTACCTTTTCTTTGGGGGGACGCAGTTTGTAGATCGGCACATTGTCCCGTTCTGTCTGAGCATCCCGGTGTTTGCATTTCAGATCCAGCCTCTGTAATGAGCGGCTGAATGCTGCAGCAGGGCTGATTTATTGCATGGGCGCCCAAAAGGAAGCTATAGGAAAGTCTGTCAAGGAGATGTCAGCTGGGAATACCTGTAAAGTCAAGGTGTAATTTCTCCTTGACAAAAAAAAAGAAAAAGAAAAGATCAATTTAATTTCAATATTTTTGGTGTCACTGTGAATTGAGTTCAACACATGATCAATCTGGAACGGCTCTCACTGAACGCCATCATAAAATGCGGAACATCATGATGACTTGAATCTGATTGGTTGAAAAATCAATCTATTCTTACATCCATTTGAGAGAAAAGCACTGACATCTTCCCTGTCCACAAAGCTCTTCCCTCTGCTCATTTTTCAAAAAACCAAATATTCTGTATTGATGCTAAAATAGGTTGTTTTAGTCCATTTCTACACTTTGGCTTCTGCACAAACCTCAGTGCAGCTGCGTGATTAGTGCACCAAGATGGATTCTCATGAGTTTGTGAACTCGCAAATATCGCACGCATCCATCTTGCTGTGAAACGCATCCTTTTTCAGTGATTTTTTTACGTTGGATTTGTCTTTATTTTTATGTTTATGTTTTCCATAAATCACAGGTCCTTGTTAACACATTTATCCATACTTGGACTACTAACTAAATATTTACTTTACAAATCAAGCATTTTCGCCCTAACTTCCTGGTTTTACTTCATGTTTGGAGAAAGCCTTGGGAAAATACATGTACATTTTATCTTTTATATGCTATTTAAATCAAGAAGTAAAGTAATGTGACAGTATTTTTGAGAACTGCATCATCTATGGGGCATTTTATGAAGGAAAGCTGAATAGAAGCACTAGTCATATTAATAGAATTTGCTTTTAGAAAGGCTCACGTATATAAAGTTACAACTAAAATCAACTTATGAAATCAATTACCAAGAATAAAGAAGTCAAATTGTCCTGAAACTGAAGAAAGAAAAGCAGAAATCATTTTGATGGACAGCTTTATTCAGGACAGCACAAAGGCTGTATTTTAAACCTATGCGTCCTTGAACAAGACATCCAATCCCAATGGCGTTGAGAGCTTTTTTATAGCTATTTCCTTATGGCGATCAATAATGTATCACATGGATCCGCAGTTCATTCACAAGGGCAGAGATCACACAGGTTTGGTAATGTATCCGCCACTCAAAATGGCCGACACACAATCCCACATTCTTAGACTTTTCATGACTCAACACCTTTATGGGAACTCAGTGGCCCACTGCAGCCCATCCAATTAGCCGCAAGGCTCTTTCTATGTCAGGGTATTTTTGTATTTTATTTTCAGGCATTCTGGCATGGACAAAGCCTTGGAGAGTATAACTGGCTTCTTATACAGTACATTGTGTAGTAAATGCAGGTCAAGGGCAAAAGCATTGTAATGTAAGTCCCTTTGTGTTGTTGCTAAGCGTTCCTGTGTGACCAGTGCAGGGCAGTTCTTATCCAGCTTATTGATGTGTGCTGCTGTGTGAGCTACAGTGACACTGGGGCGCACATGGACTGCAGATCTAACACTCTGCTGGATCCTACTGTACAGTCCTGTTGTATTATTTTTATTTTATGTGGGAAACTAAAGTTAGTATGCGGGAAAGGTGTCAGCAATGCAAGAGAGTGTAACTTAATGCAAGATCCATATCTGATGGGTCAGGAAGGGCATCTGGCCTAATAAAAACTACAATAACAAACAATGACAAATCACTTTGCAAATGATTACATAATATAGAAACTAAACTTTTGTAACTGAGACCTCCCAAAATAACCATGCAACACACCTACACTGCAAATTGCTGCAAATGACTTTAACGCTAATATTAATATCAATCAAATGTCATAAGGTTTAATAAATGTTGCCATTTTTAAGAATGATATCTTGAAATCAACTTCATGTCTCACAACCGCTGCTTTGGAAACTACTAGTGTAAATTAGTGTAGCCGGTGTTAATTAGCAATTCCAGAGAATCCCCGGGAATTTGTTATACTTTCTGAATATTTGTCTTCACCATTGACCATATGTGGCCAAAAGTCCTCGTCCTCAAACCTCATCAGACCTGGTTAGTTGTTGGATGGGAGAGATCTGGGAATAGCAGGTGCCACAGTGGGGGACCTATGTGTTCTTAGACAAGACACTGCACCCACCTTTCCTAGTATGAATGTGGTGTGTGTATGTGGGGCAGCTGTGGCTACAATACTATGTTACTACCGAATGAATAATGCACCACACTCTAAAGCGACTTTGAGCATCTGAAAAAGCTCAAAATAAAACATTAGCATTATTATTACAGGTTTTGTGGCTAAATGTGAAGTTTTAGATTCATCCAACCAACACACCGCGGTGTATCTAACCACCAAAAAGTTCCTGGGTGAAGTCTGAGTGACATATAAGGAGTGTATCGCAATTACCTTCTCCAAAGCTATTGTTCTCTCTCCTTGTTCGTGGCTAATTGAATCCTGAATTGTTCGTCTTCCTCTCCTCTGCCTCACCGTCTGTCTCTCAAACTCCTTCCACAGCTGTGCCACTGTGATTAATGGCAGCTATTCATTAACTTGATCAACCACTTTAGCCGAGATTATTAATCAGATGCTTATTTAAATGTCACAGCCGAGTGCGAGGGAAGCAGAGAGGCCACTGGGAAATTGAGTTTGGTGCTTTGCTCGCTTGTATGCTGTTCGCGGATATCTTATTAATTCACACTCAATTGTATTTTGGTGGAGCCCAGTCACAAAAGTCTATAATAATCTACAATTTGTTTAGTTATTAGAGGTACATCTCCAGACACTTCTGTTCAGTTTTCTCAAAATGGCATTTGGCACCGTGCGGCCAAACACTGCTAATAAGAGGCCCATTTGTTTTGCTTTTGCTTATTTTTACCGGAACAAATTGGTAATGAACATTTCTGTCGGGCTGCCAGACCGAATTACCTTTGGTGCTCTTGAAGTATTATAAACACATTTAGGAAGCAACTTGACAAGTAAATTTGCAGTGGCATTTGCAAGCTGCTCATGTTTACTTCTGGGGGCCATTTAACCCAATAAAACAAGTGCAAGATTTGCAAATCAAACTAAACATTATGACTAGTGACAAGTAAAGTGAAGAACAGATTATCTCCTGTGGTCCTCAATAAAAGTAAATCTGTTAGAATAAAAAGATTTGAAGGAGTTTGTTAGAGAATAAACTGGTGGTCATAATCTTTTGCCTGATTGGTGTAAATATGACCACACGTCCAATAAACAGGATATGTTTTTTCCTCATTTGTACCAAAAGGATTATATGCCATGTTGCCAAATGCTACACATATCACACATTAAGAAAATTAATTTTGACAGTGAAGTACAGAGCAGTGTGCTCTGTCTACCGGGGACTGTGAAAAAGCAAAAAGTTGTCTTGGAAATAAGCAGTTAAATATTGCTTAAATATGCGCGACTCACTCCAGATACAACGTCTGGTGAGGGAAAAGCTCTGAAGTGGATTTTGCATAATTGGACCTTAACCATTTAGAGTGGGCATATTGTGCATTTTTCAGGCTTTTTAGTACCATTAGAGGCATTAACATTGCTTTTTCATGTATATAACTTGATCTATGGTGTACATTTGATAGCAGAAATACACCTTTGATGTCTGCACTCTAAAAGAAGAAAGAAATAATTAATTATGATGGATTACTCAATCATGCGTGAATCAAAACAACTCCAGGTGTCTTTCTTCATGATGGACAATAACCTAACATGGTTAAAAGCACAAAGGAGAGGTGCAGTATATTCTGGGCACTTCCACTTTACCTATTGTATATTAAACAGCAAGTAACTTCATGTAGCAATGAGAGGCAAGGTCTCTTGAGAATGTGTCCTGCACTATTGTGTTCAGGGGTTCTGTGAGGATAGAGCATCCAGCACAATGCACAGAATAACACCAGAGAAAGCTGAATTTACAGAAATACAAATACATGGCTATATGGACACTTTGGGCTATAAAGGAAACTGCAACTGCAAAAATCATTTTGATTGGCCTAAGATGAAGGAAATGGCACCTACAGATGCTGCAGACAGGAGAGAAGAACGGGGTAAAAACTACATTTGGCCAAAAAAATAACTGAGGCAGTCATGCTATGTGATATGATGTAATGGTCTGGATTAGACACATTAGCTGAAAGCCAACAAAATGTGAAGTAAATTTTCACAAAATAAATGTAGAAATAACAGCTGCATGAACACTTTCCCCAGGGAGGTTTAGTTTGTTTTGTTCTGGAGTAACCCATGACAACTGCACATGTCATTCTGGCACCATATTTCACTGCATTTTGATCACTTTGTCTTGTTTGTTTGTTCTACCATTAATACGTGGGGTATTCCTTGTGATTTAGCAAGTCCATTCTTATCATGAAATCCTGCCCTGAAACTTGAGCTTCAAGTCTTCCCATGAAACAGCAGTGGGCCTAGACTGACCCTGTGCTTCAGTCGCCCTCAGAGATCACAACCTATAATCTCTGAATTCAACAGTGGAAGCCTGTCCCAGCCAGAAAAACAATATACACTCCATTACACACATAGTGTAACACTCAGTGGCTGCACAGGAGCAGGTCCACAGCAGCGAGTGGACAGTAGGTGGCACAAAAGGGAAAATAACACATGTACCATCAATATTTTAACATGGTGCAGCCATGTTGGACTTTCTGACTCGGACTGTGAAATGTTCTTAGATTTTCTGAGTAAATCCCAAGATTGCAGACCATTCCAGTCATCTTATACAAAACCATGACCCCTGGCACATTCTTGTGTGGTTTGGGTTTGGGAATACAATTAATCTATTTCAGTTTCATCTGATTAGTGCTGATTAAGGCTTCAAATAAGACAAATAAACTGTACTGAAACTCCCTTTTTTGGACCCTCACCCACAGGTGGAGAACCCCTGCTTTAAACCAACTTCCATATCCATACGTATGTGAAAAGTGCTTCAAACTGAGTAGGATATACAGTCATATTTATCAGCCTCTGCACTTTTGCTACACCAAGCACACATTGTGACAAATACAATAGATTTGGATTTTTATTTGGCAAACTTCAGCCCATGTCGCAGAAGGCCGACTCTGTGAGGACAATGTAGCATGGAAGTTTGGGTTTCGTTTTTGCTCAGTTTGTCTTGTTCTTCTTCTCAACTTTTAAAAAGAGTAGGAAAACTATCGGCACTATGCACAGGGCGGGGAGAGAGGGAACGAAGAAGAGCAGTGCACACAGAGAGAAATGGGACTTTGTAAAACGTTGAACCTGCTCTGTTTGGTGCTCACTACAGGAGCGTGTCTCGTCTAACTATGTGAAAACGCTGCACGAACAGCATTTGACATGGGGAAATTCCCCAATTACCGGTAGTGAAGCGGTTTGTTTTAAATCCAGCCCAACCTGTGGACAGATTTTCCTCTGAAACTTCTTTTTTAAAAGCTCGATTGTAAAGGAAAACAGCAGCCCTGACAACAGACCTGATTGAAAAGTCATAAAAGTCACAGAGATGTGTGAGTGAATGGGTTGAAACTTGAAGTGTTTGTTTAGACATTTGTTGGAGACGTAGCTAAAATAATCTTGACAGTTAACCAGGTCCTGACCAGGCTTGAATCATTTCCTTCTGCCTGTTACTGTGTGCTGCTTTGTGCCAAATCAGGTGAACAGAACTGAAGATGTGATCAACCTGCATTGAGCAAATCAAACCGGCTTTGGCTTAATCTTGCTTTTTACATGCAGCTACATAACCCCCAAAAATGTAATTTTCTTACATACAGATTGGATAATACTATGTTGCTTTCGATTAAATAATGATATTACATTGATCTTTTAGATTTAAGATTTTTTCTTTAACCTTTGAAGATCTTTAGCCAAGCTGAAACCTCCTTAGATTCTCAGTTGCCGTCCCCCTGAAATGGTCCATGCTTTTGTGATACATCAATCACTTTATCAATCTGTCTAATTGATCATATTGATTTATCCAGAAGGGCAGAGAAGGAGAGGCTGTGATGGATGATTGAAACCAGTGGGGCTTGCTGATTGAAATTCAGGAGCAGCTCTGTAAAAGAGGTCAGAGGTCACACATGATACATTTATGGGTTTCTCACAGCTTCCTGGTGCTAGGCCTTTGTTGCCATTTGTAGCCTGGGCCTATCAGAGCGCACAGTGTGTGTGGGAGTCCTTTGAGGATGTACAGTCTTGGGATTGAATGGGTTAAGTGATGCCAAAGCCCAATAATAAATCTCTCATCGGAGCAGCACATGTGACCTGAAGGTCGCTGTTTCATTAAGTGTCTTCTACTTTGATTTTGTCATCGCTCATGTGACGTCTGCTGCCTGTCTCCTGTAAGAGGAACAGACCTTATTTAGCAGAAAAAAATACATATAACATATAGACGTCAAGGTGTTTCAAGGTTAACTCCTCTGTAACTACTCTATGTAGGCTACTCAATGTTTTTTACTGACTGAACCTCAAGCTTCAGTACTTAAAGCTTTAGTACTTTAATTTGGCCAATAAAACTTCTTCAGGACCCACAGGAAGATTAAATTGTGCTTCTCTGTTATTATTGTTGATCTCCAAAACTTCTGAGAGACACCCGGGTCTTAAGTGGTTTCAAGAAAAATACTGTCAATCTGGTTCATTTCCAACCAATTTTTTTGGTGATTGATCTTGGTTCATTGAAACTCGCACCATCTTCATCAACCTCCACTGATTCCCCACATATACACAGTGATGTATACAGTGATGTATACAGTGATGTATACAGTGATGTATACAGTGATGTATACAGTGATGTATACAGTGAGCTGCACTGCTTTTGTGTTGGAGGCATCTCCTTGACCTCCTGGCTGGAGGTGGACATCTTCTCTGGGAGCTCTTCAGTGGTGGTGTTCTGAGGATGTCTGGAGGTTCCTCACCGTTTTGTCATTTTGTCATTTCTGTTGGTCAAGCTTGTGTCACTTGTGCTCTACAGTTTGTTTAGTTGACTGGACTGTTTAAACTCTCATGGGATTATGACTTAACTTGGAATTTTTATTATCTTACTTTGTTGATCATTCTGCATAATCAAATAATGACTTTTGACTTTACTGACTCTTGGAATTTGTTTAGGAACAAAATAAGTTAGGCCCTGTGGTCTGAGTATAGCCTGCAGCCCACTCAATGATGTTCCCGCTCTAAACAGTATGTCCTTGAGTGTAAGTCTTCACTGTAGTTGCCTCTAGCTGTTCCAAGGCCAAGGCTGTTTGTATTTCTGTTGTATTTCTGAATTACTCAATCCTCCTCACACACCACTTTACAGATTGGGTTGTTGAGGCCAGAGAAAACAGTAGTGAATCTTAAGGGGATCTGTGCGCTGCCCTGTAAGCACCTCCTCAGATACTTACTCTTCACTTTCACTTTGTTCTGCTTCATTGCAGTGAGTTTTCCCATTAAGTAATAAACAACCTCCTCTTCTTTACACAAAGTCGATGTCAATGGTGATTTATTTTGTTCTAGAAGGCACCTGGAACCTGTCCATTGGGGAACTGCCAAATTTTAATTGCTGCGTTTAGACAAAGTATTCAACTACACACTTGGTATTAGTAAAATCGTATTTATTTTATGTTAATTATACATTTAGAATTCTCTTCATGTATTTGGCCTAGATTTGTTCGGGTCCAGGTTTAGCGGCTTATAAACAGACCTAACTCTCCATAAACCTGTTTTTGTTATATTTTGTACAATGACAAAAAAATCAAATCTAACCAAGAACATATATGTTTACCAGTAATCTCAGTCTGCAATTCAGATTTACATGACCATTAAACATAGTGGAATAAAACAGGCTTGTCCAGTTCCATTGGTATTGTGTTTTTCTACTACCACTGTTCTCTTATTCATGTACTTTGTTGTGCCTGGTATTATGTGTTTTACTCTAACTGCAGGCTGAGTCCAGACATTAAAATGAGACATCTTCAGACAGAAGAGTGTGACATTTACAAGTGTTCCTACTGTGCAATCAGAGCTGTTTTTTTCTCACTGAGCTCAGTCAGAGGTCTGAGGCTCCATTCAACAACCCCCAATCACCCTAATGTGGGGCCCTTTCCTCTGCAAAAATCTCTCCTCAAAAAACAGGGGCTCACAACTCAAAGTGGGTCTCTTACTGCGCCTTGGGAATAAAATGGAAGCTGCTTTATTGTACCCATAATGTCACCCATTTGGTTTTAGTCAGATGATAAGCTGGATTTAAGTCATTCCAAAATAACGCACTAAGCTATTTTTAGCATTTGTGTATTTCTTATACTTTAGTGCATTAATCCTGTTTATGCATTTGATGAAAAACTGTCTTTCTGAATCTAGTTCTTGCAGCTGAAGACACAGATCTGCCCTTAGTGTATTACTGTATTACTTAAGTCTATTAAATAAAGAAATAAAAAGGTTGCATTATGTAACTTTTCAATTTGCTGGTTTCTGTTCGCTTTTTCTGAAATTGTCTACAGTATAGTAATAAAAAGGGGTATTTTACTTTTATAGGGTATTAACTGCTAACACATAACATATTTAGATCACCATTTTACCTTTATTGTTCTGCTGGAAATAACATACTTGCATGTTTTGTTAGCTATTCGTTCACTTTCCTTTTTGCTTGCACATTGTCAAATTTGCATAGTACCTCACGTTTGCCTGTAACTGAATAAATGCAGGATATGTGCGTTTCATTACTAAAACAATTCCCTGAAAAACACACTTTCCTCTTGTAAGGGAGGTCGCCTCTCCACAGAGCTCATATATTTAATGCCATACTGTGGAACAATCCAAAACTATAACATTTTAAGACATCACAAGCAGGTGGTGTATCCTCCTCAAAAGTTAATGCACCTTTAAAGCTACAAAAGTCTCCATGGAGAATGTTCTTTAATTTTCCACTTCTATGGAATCATGTGATGTGCCCCCTGCAGATTTATATACTGTACCTTTAAATATCAATACTGCAGGAGATGGGAAAACAGTTTGAATACTTTATAGAAGAGTATTTTGTTGTGCTGTCTTATCCACTTACAGGAACCACAATTGAGTTATTTCACTTTTGAATTAAGTTGAGGTAACTTTTGTATTTCTGTGCAGCTATCTTTAACAAAATAGCTACAGACTTTTGTTTTGTATCTGAAATCCGCTCTGTTATTTTGACCTACCTACACAATCACACAAACAAACCGATTATGAGTTTGAAGTCATCTGTGCCATTGTATCGAATCCACGGGGACACACAAAGCCTTGTAACGACGCACAAGCAAGAGAGCGGCAACGCACCTCACACAGACTGGCTCCGTTGATGTAATTTACAGCAATGTTAAACAAAAAAACATGTTTAATCCTTCACTTTGAGCAAACTTTTCAAAGTTCAGGGAAAAATACGTAATAAGAGTTTAAGTATGAATTAGGGAAACGTGTTCTTCCACCACTAAGTATGTGATTTGTAGTTTAAAAATAGTTATTGTGTTCTTGTGTGTTTCAGATCCAGACTTCTCTGACCTGGGTGTCCCTCCACCTCTGCCCTGTAGGTATACTTCTCTATCTATCATTCTGTCTCTCCTCCTCTTTCTCTCTCTTCCTGTTTGGGGATTTGAACACATGCTTCGTGTTTTTGGTTGGTTGTGTGTGTGTGTGTGTGTCTGTGTGTGTGTGTGTGTGTGTGTGTGTGTGTGTGTGTGTGTGTGTGTGTGTGTGT
>KN495327.1:0-41590 GCA_000787155.1 Scartelaos histophorus
ACATAGTTAAAGAGGGCAAGAGATCTTTGTATGGTCTTTGCTATTTGCCCTGTGTCACACTTTCACCACCTTTACAGTCTGAAGTGAAGCGATATGAACAAACATGTTTCAGGTAGGGCACCTGACATAAAACTTAATGTTCAATAATCTACAGATCATATAGATTGTCACATAATGGGAGATAAATGAATGGCAAATAAGCCAGTCAATAAGACTCTAATCTGAGTACATTTTAAACCTTACACAAAATTGACTCTAAGTCATTGACTTTAAGTCATGTTATAATGTTGGAGACATTACAGACGATACTGAGTCTTTAATGGGGAGGGGGGCCAATCCTAGTCCACGATGGGCCCTCAAAGTAGTTTTCAAATTAATAGCTAATTTACTTTACCATTAGTTCAGTACACATGGGCATTTCCAGGGCTGAAATTGTCCAAATGATTTTACTGAAAGTGTATGCATTTTGTTTAAAAACACAGTGGAGCACTTCTTATATTACCGCATGAGATGAGAGTGTGTTCTTTTGCATTGCATGTGTTAAACATGTGCAAATGAAACAAGTCCAGGTATGGTTTTGTCATTATAAGATGATAATATGGGCCCTTTAAGACAACAGTTTTTTTATAGTATGTATTGTTCTTCTTTACTAAATGCAATAATATGTTGGTTTTTTTTTAAGTTAAGTTAAGTTTTGTTATTGGCAAACCTCATATAATTTGTTTGCACTGCACCTGAACCACTGCAAAGATGAGCCCGACAGCTGTACCTATAAACCCATTTACCATATCGTAAATTCTACTTCAGGAAATACTTGGCATTTCTTCTCATAAATAGTAACAGATTGTAATGGTGCAGTTTCTGACTTACTGTAGGTTTGCCTTGCCCCTGTCGGCTGGGGTCATTGGGGCCCTTCACCCACTGAGTGATCAGGTTAGCCACACCCACTTTCAGACCATCTGTGTCCTGTTACAATACATTACAATTATTATCATTCATCATACATTCATTATAAGACACTGTAATCATTAATAGCAGCCCTTTGGAAAATAACACTGAGGAAATGTTAGGACCACATACTGTATTTAAGCTAGTAAGAATTAAGATTGATGTGAAGGTGCTGTGTCTTATTTTTATGAATGAAAATCTGAAGTAGATAATTTTAAATATTATTAGAGGTTAGTTATTATTCCTTCCCTGCAATGGGTTTATAAGCACTTCACAACTTTCAGAGCTCTGAGTGGAGTTTTGCTGGCACGGTAATGGTAATAAGTGCACTTTCTGGTTTTCAGATGATAAAATACTATGACTAGATACAGACAGCACTTAATGGTCTTATTTTGACCCTAACAGTTCTGTACTGGGAGAAAACTACATGGACGAAAATTGGATACTTGGACCCTATTGACAATTACATATAGCACAATAATAATTCTCACCTTGCAGCCGGGTACTTTGGTCGGACTCTGACAAAAAACCTCTCCTGCCTCAAATAGATTCTTCTTTGTGGCCACTTCAGGTGTGTTGGGAAGGTCAGATGGTGCTGCCTTCACTGACCGGGTCTCAACGGATGTCTGCAAATAGAATATAGAGTAAGGTTACATTCATTAACTTAATCTTGTTTCAATCCATTTGCGTTCACAATCTGGAACTTGAACTCACTGTTAATAGACAGACCTGTTGCTCCTTGTCATTTATTGTGATTGGAAGATGAAGTTTCCAAACTCCCATGTTCTAATTATATGCACTGTATTGTGCCCTTTTAAACAGTACATTGACAAAGTAACTTCATTTTAGCATCAAGGTGTATCAATATGGCAAGTAATTATTGTATTATATATTTTTATTGTTAATAGCTATTGCTTTTTGATACTGAAAGGTTTAGCTGAATCAGATGTCACATTATTTCCTATTCTCATTGAAATGCCATGCCTTAGTTGTTCATTTTTATTGAACTTTTGAATTGAACCCATTTGTTAAGTGCTTCATAAATTAAAGTGTCTAGTATTAACCCGGGGTCAAACTGTGAGTAAGGAATCAGCCTGGGAACTGCCTGAGGTGAGGAGCTGGAACAGGAAACAAAAGAATAAAAATAAAAGATCCTATAGTTACAAACGTGTACTAGTCCCACTGTATATCTGTCCAACACATATGCCTATAAAAACACTGCACAGTGATGAGGTCATTACCCAGGTGCAGCTGGAAAATGTGACCCCGGCACAATAAAGGGCACAGTAGCGTTTTGTCCCATGTGTAAAATACAACACCAGAAGTCTATCATGAAAGAGCAGATTTTGCAATTTCCGAGAATATTATTTCAGTTGTATGTAATAATATAAAAAAATAAAAATATATTGTATTGCTATGACAACAGACTGTATAAAATGCTTTTCTTTGACAGTGTTGTCATAATACTACAATTTCAAACTTGATTTCAATATCAAAGAATAAACTCAATTCCAGTATCACAGTGATAATAAAACACACTCTTTATTTAGACAATAGAGTGTGATTTTCAGCATTAGTTCATAGTACTTTCTTTTTTTGTCATAGTCTTACCCCTCCCTAGTGTGTTCCATAGTGGTCCATGGGTGTATAGTAATCTATGTAGTTTTACAGTTGTTCTGATGGCTCAGCTCAAGATCAGCACTATTCAGAAAAGGTTCTTTTTGTCCTGTGAATCTGACTTTTTATATAAATGAGATTGTTTTAATATCAGTGATATTAAAAAAGTTTTAGTATCGATTAGTATTTGATTTTTTTTAATACATTTGACAACCCCATTCTTTGGTAACCTGATTGGGCATCTGGCTTTTTCCATGCTTTCTAAAATTGGTTGGATGTCCTTTTAATCTTAGGTAAAGATTAATTCTGTAAGTAAAATGATTCACTTGCATTATATAATTAATCCAGAATAAACATGGTGAGGAGTGACACAAATCCCACTTAGGAAAAGAATGCAAGACTAAAGAGCATTGTGGACTCAAGTGTGTGTTTCAAGTGTCTTCTTGTGACTGATGATAATTGCCTATTGTGTATCATGCCTCGGGCTTAAAACAGTTAAACCTAAGAGCTTCCCTTATTTTGAAACTGCCTTTTTTAATTTATTGAGTTGTCAAAAAGCTATGGAATTAGATATGATTATGTTGGTGTTCATGTTTGAGCTGCATGGATATGATAGAACCTAAATATTCATACACAAGAGAAGAAATACACCCATATATGTTTTTATCCTCAGTGAGTCATTATTAAAGGTCCACTATGTACCGTTTCTGACCGAGCGTGCACCACCTTCCTGCCTCCATGGAGATGTTATTGCTTTGAGAATGCCTAGAATGTGCACAGCATGGCATTAAACTTATCTCAGGAGAGGAGAGTTACATGTGATAGCTTGCTCTCAGTAGAATCTATGTTTTTATGGGAAAAAAAACAAAAAACACCAACATAATTGAACAAATGTAAAATAGACTGGAAAAATAGATTTACTAGTAACATACTGTGAAACATTCCATGCAAGATCTCTATGGAGACAAGCTGGAAGTGCACCCCCACCAGAAAAGTTACACAGGGCATCTTTAAATATCCAGTGATGATCAAAACCCTATCTTAAACGTAGATGGGAGAGAGCATCTGTTCAAATGTACGTCCATGCCAAATCATCGAGTTCCATTGCGGCTATGTGTCATGTAAACATAAGTACACAATAGTCCGACAATAGACCTGGAATGACCCCTAAGTCCTCAGAACGTTGTCAGTCCAGAGCAGACAGCCCGTGGTATTAAAACCAGCTGCACTTTTCATCAGTTACAATCATTCACTTCATCAGCCTCCTGCAATATACAGACGTAACACAAGCCCACAGCCCTGTGCCCAGAAAAGAACCTCAGACAGCCACTGCCAAAACACATATTGTATGTACTATAGGATACTGTAAGAAGGACTATGTTATTCAAGCACACCTTTTCCAGATGTGCTGTCAAGGAGATTATTGCACTAAACAAAATGCCATGCCATTTTGTTCTCATTCCTGAGGCTTAACTAGCATAGTTTGGATCCAGTGGTTTGGGGTTAACCACTGCTTACTTCATAAGTTTCATAGGAAATCATAGTCTTATGAATGATGTTGTGACTATTATTGATCAGTTTAAAAAATATACAGTTATATGTCTTGAGGTACTTACTTATACTTATTCTTTATCATTTTCCATTACTCTAGTTATGAGTGTGTTGTGACTACAGTATCATACATGTACAAACCTCAATAGCTTGAGTGTACTGCTCCAGCTTGTCATCAATCTTTGACGTGGGGACGAGGGGTGGCGTCTTCTTAAAACTGTTACTGAATAAACAATATAAATAGAGGGAATTAAAAGACAAATTCACAAGGACACAATGCCAACACTACTCAAATAAGTATTTCAGCTTAATTGTTTTGATCAAATATCATGACTTCACCTACAAGTTGCCCTAAGGTACACACCATTAAACTGTAGAAGTACTGATACAAGCAGACGAAAAGGACTAAAATGATGAGTACACAAAAAGCTAAAGTTGCAGTAAAATTTTCAAGTAGGAGAGCATGTTGTAGTACTATTATATATTATTTTGTGTATTTATATGAGTTAGTTAGTATTTATATTTTTTTATATGCTTTCCGTGTAGTAATTGTAGTATGCTACAATATTATGTATTACGTAGTATAGGAAAAGAGACAGTAGGAGATAGTAGTATGCAGTGGTTAGTAATGTCAAAGTAAATTTTGATATTAAGGAATAGGCTTGATACTCAATACTGATTTTAATACCACAATAATAATGAAACATACTCTCAGTTGTGGTCTCATACTAGTTCTGATAAGGCTCAGAATCATTCTAAAGCTATTTAAGATTTCTGTCCTGTGAATGACATTTTTTTTAGTATCAATAGTATCAGTGAAAATTACTTTTTTAATATAGTTTTTGGTTTTACTCTTTAACTCTTGACTTGGATTGTCTGAAATTAACTGTATATACAGTGAGTGACTGCGCTGGTGCTGCTGCGCTGGTGTTATGTGCTTTTGTGTGATTGTTTCCTGTTCTGTAGATGTTTTGACATCAGCCGGGGGACTGAAGATGGAAATTAGCCACACTGGCTATAATCTTTTGCATATTTACATTTTAAATGTTCATTAATATGTGCTGTCCCTTTACAAATAAATAAATAAATAAATTTTAAAAATAAATTCTCTAAACTTAAAACTAAAAATTAAAAAGTAACAAAGGAAGTTCAGATGTAAAAGTGCCATTCGGGAGTATCTGAAGGCCATCAGGTTGATTTGTAGATGAATGGTGCTCTGTATTTGTGTGTAGTTTCTGTTTGGGAGGAGCTACAGCTGTCCAAACTCACACTCTCCTCTGAAACCCCTCTGCTCCTCCTCTCTCTCCCTCTTTATCTCCCTTGTTCTCTCTCGACCACTCTCTTGACCTCTCTCTCTGCTCCCCCTTCCTCCCTCTCTCTTTTATTCTGTCTTTTCCTGCAGATGATGTCATTCTCTTTAACGGGAAACAAACTCCCGAACTGTCTGAATTGTGTGTCTCAACATGACTTCAGCCAAACCCCGCCCCTCGTCTTGATTTCACTCTAATCTTACCATAGATCCAAATAATACTATTAATCTTATTCGTGACTGCATAGTAGTGAGAAAGTACTGACAATTCTATTTACTCACTTAAGAGATTTTCTATTTTGCACAAATACATTTTCAAAAAGTGCATATTTTAACACTTGGTTTATATAGTGATTCATACATGTAAGTTGAGTGTAAGTGAGTTCTTCTCTCAAACAGAAAACTGGACTGTAATGTCATGAATGCTCTACTGTGTTTTTAAATTCCATATTCCTTCACTAGAATCATTTGCAAATCGTTAATTTTAGCCCTGAAATTGTGTAAAAAGGATAAAAGGGTAAATCTTATGTAACCACAAATGAAGTAAGTTCATAAGTAAGAGAAAAATGTGCTGTGTTGCTGTTTTCTATTATTTATCTATAATTTAAAATGGCAACATTTCACACAATGACTCTGTCAGCAGCAGCAGTCATAAGAATAGTGATACTAGTTATTACAACATTAAGACTATATTACTCAGCTTAGAATTTGTTGAGTTGAAAATGTCGACTTTGTTTTTTTTTTTGGTTTTTTTTCACATTGCTGTTACTCTGCACGGTGACTTTGGATAGAAATAAGTAACTTTTAAAAAGTGATGGTTTCAAATTATGACTCAAGTAATGGTTACTGTGATTTTTCCATAGTTGAACAGCCCTTTTTCATCAGCACCACTCCCCCTGTCAGCCTCTGCTCCTTTACTTACACACCCAAAAGTCCAGTGGCTCAAACCCTTGTCTCCTCTGAGTCAGTGATAAGTTCTGTAGAGCTTCAGACTGAGCGGAGCCGCCATAGCTCACAGTGTGAACTAGGCTAACAACAGCCTGCATCTGGACTCAGTTAAACCTGACTATAAATCAGAAGTAAGTCAATCTAAAGCACTGAGAGGGCGCAGGGTGAGCTTCTTATCCATGTTTACCTTTACACAGCAGCACTTCAGCATGGGAGCTGGGAAAACAAGGCCTGATAAATGTATTTGTTCATGCATACTTGTGCATGGCAAATCAAAATTGGAATTAAATTATATCTGAACTATACACTTCATAACATGCTGTTGCTGAGAGATCAGGTTTTATGACTCAAGACACAAGAAATGTGTACAATTAATTTAGTCTGTAAATATGTCATATAATCAGATTTGCCTGGCATCACTTAAAGGTCCTGTATTATGTAAAACTGAGTTTTCAGCCATGTTAGATTGTTGCTACCTCATCTAAACATAGGCTATCTGGAGTTGTGTTTTGTTTTATCACACATATTTAAGTAACCCTTTATTATTAGGCTGGCTACATCTCTAAAGCTCAAAGTGCTTTCTTCCACCTTTCGAAAACATCCATCTACTACCGTTACCACATCATGTTACCACATCATGTTACGCAGTCAAATCCCTAGCCCCTAGTGCGTTACATTTAGTTCATTAAAGATTAGCAATTTCAGGGCTAGAATGATCCAGATGATTCTAGTGAAGGTGAATTAAGAAAACAGACGACCACTTCCTGTATTACCAAATTACATCACAAGGTGGAATAGACCTTGGAATAAACCCTAAATGTGATTCAAACCAGGACCAAACCGCATCCTAAACTTTATGTCACAAACAACTGAAATAACACAAGTGTACAGTCAGTTCCACATAATTACCTCATTTACACTTAACAGTTACCAAGCTACTTCTATCCTATTACCATACTAGTAAATTGCTGCCAAAATGAGTAAAAAATCCTTATTAACTAGAAGTGAATTCCTTTCAGTGCACTGCAAACCGTTATAACAATGGGTCACTGGGAATTACCTGTTAATTGTGAAATAAAACATACACAGTGCAAGAATACCAAGATGCTACTATTCAACATTATTTTGAAAGTAATTATACTCTTACTCAAATTCAGACAAATACTACATGACCCACTTCTGCAGACTAAACTTGCATTGGAGCAGATACTGGGAAAAAACCCCATAAAACTTCAAAACTGTGCCAGTCCATGTTTGACCACTGATGAGAGGTTGTCAGTATTAGGGACACGTCAAAACAAATGAAACATATTCTTGGCTGGATTTGATGATAGAAATTGTTCATCTTTCCAGAACTCAACCACTATAATTACATTGTACTATTGGCCAAGTCTCTTTTGCCTAACAGCGTGTAATCGGACCCCCAAATGAGGCTATGACATTTGAATACTAGTCAAACCATGAATGATTCTGAGCACTATAGAATGTGCAGTCTAAGGTTAGCAATGGAAAACCCCGATTTGACACTGTAGTCGAATCCGTGTGCATATATTTGCTTTATGACATCTCTAGAGTGAGTCATACATTTATAGTGCAATTTTACTGCATTATTAAGTCATGTTCTTATGTTATATTCCAGTGTCTTTAATGTAGTACAGAAAGAAATGAAGTGTATTTTTATTTGATAGTTTTGGGTTACACAGTTTATAAAACAACTATTCTAATAAGGCAAGACCACAACAAGGAGAGGATTAAACATGTTATCACGAGATAAATTACAGGTGAAAATAAGTCCACTGTGAACAGTGAGGATCAAACTATCAAGCGTTTTACTGCCTGAGAATTAGCATGCTAGTTGTTAGCGGCAGAATCCCCTCTGGCCTCTGAGAGGAATGAAAAATCTCTAAACTCATCTCTGTGAATAAATGGAATGCTCAAATTGCATAAGGTAAGTGAAAAATAAGTTTGCACTGCTGCAAACTGTTAAAATTGAATTAGTTAGTCAGTTAGTTTTTTTCATTTTAAGACACACATAAAAAAGCATCACATTATTTTGTTTTCTTAACTGTGACACTTACCTCTTTTTAAGTGATCTGCTGAGAGACTCTGTTCTCTCTGTGATCTGCAATTCATACAGAAGAATTATTAGAGTTTAAAAAAAATAACACGATACTATTAGAATTATCACATAGTATAGATACAATATTGTTCATGGGTTTCATCTTCCTGTTAAAGGTAACATTTGACTTTTTCCCATTCAAAATACGTAATATTTATTTTAAACTATTAATTTGGCAATGGTCCACCTTTTTTAATCATTCTGAAACCCATGGATATTGAACCTCCTCTGTTGCTAACAACGTTCTGGTATAAATATTTGATGTGGTCTTTAATGCACTTTTGCACATCTAAATATAATAATAGTGAAATTGTTCCTGAACTGGATTTCCCAGGCATTAACATCAATCAAGAGTTGCTTTAAGCCAATAATACTCAGTAAATAGACTATAAAACCAGCCCAAGCTGCAGTGCTCATAACATGCAGTGTCATGCACACACCAAACTGTGACAACACTGAATACAAAGAGCTCCCTTACAGAGGTGGGTAGTACTCAGCTACTTTTACTCATTACTCACATTTACTTGAATAATCTTTGAGTTACTTTACACTGCTCAGATTAGTTTTTTGGCACCATACTTTGACTCCTACAGTATTTATCTTTTTCTTGCACCACTATGATTTAATTTTTCTCAATTTTGAGGTCTGTCCTTTGAAAAACACCAACTTTTATGCATTATATAGTGTTCTCTCTTTCCTAGATCAAGCTACATCCAGACAGTTACCTCTTACTTGGAATGTAGTCTCCTCAAATCTTTTTTTCTCTTGTAATTACTTGAATCTCTACTGTATACTTCTTTTGCTTATTTGCACCTGGCAACAATATTCACCTCTGGCTCTCCTTGCTAAAGATTGTAGTTTAAAAAATTGCCGAAAAGCCAAAAATCCTTATAATATTTTGCACTAGTATATATATTTATGTGAAACAAACAAGCATCACACAGCACCAGTGCAAGTCCAACCACACAAAATCCACTTACAGTCTGACACTCTATTGTTCCACTGTGGAGATAAGACAGTTACTTTTTACATTGAGTTTGGACGTAGAGTTTGAACAGTTTCTGAATGCCACGTTACCTTGTGTGTGGGTGTTTTAGGACTGAACGGACTGAATGCTTCGTCTCCATCACTGGACGTACTTAGGCTCTTCATCCTCTCGGCCGCCTCCATCCTCCTCCTCTCTATCTCCTCCTTCATACGCCTCTTCTCCTCCTTGAGACACAAAAATCAGGTGAGTGCGCATTAGTGTCGGTATTATATTCATCCAACCATATCGTACTGTTAAATCCAATGATCTCTCTGTATTTTTTTTGGATATTGGTATGGTCACCACTCCCTCTGTCGCGTCTCGAGCCAGATTCAGGCAGACGGTGACGCATTGTGAAAAGAATGAGCTGGTCACCCATCGAACGAAGTTTAGTGTGTAAAGTATTGGAGAAGTGTGTATTCTGGATATGGGTAGATGACACTTTTTAATCTCAGTTATAGGTTTTGGATTTTGGTTGACATCATAACAATGGACTGGTATGAGAATAACTAATATTTCGTATTTCAGTATTTGAATTATACTTGTACTGTATTTTCAGTTATATTAAAACATTTCTTTACTAGTCAAACTTAAAATTACAACAAAACCAAACCAAGGACTAAACCAATAATAAAAAACCTGATTCTTGGCCTGAAGATGCCCCCCTCATGCTTGTTCCTATAGAAATGTTCCTGTGCCTATACTTTTCCACAGTCTGGAATAAAACTTATCTATTGCTATGGAGAATGTTTCAAAAAATGGTTTTAACTTTCTATTTCTGCAGAAAGTTGCATACTGTACTTTTAAAAAGAGTCCTGACTAAAATGTGATACTTATACATGTCTTTTTTATATTTACATTGCAGTTATTACAATCATTTCTCTTTATACTCCACAGCCCCGGTCCACACCTCCTCTTTGGCCAGTCGGCTCTGCTCCTCCTCCTCCCTGCGTCGCTCCTCTTCCTCCCTGATTAGTCTCCTCTCCTCCCTCCTCCTCTTCAGCTCCTCCAGCTCGTGCTCGGCCTCGGCCTGCCTGTGCCTCAGCTGCTCCAGCTCCTGGCTCTCCTTCTCCTGCAGACCACGCCGGATCTTCTCCAAGCGCCGCTCCGTCTCCATGATGGCCTCGCTCTCCTCTGGCTCAGCAGCTCGGCTACATGTGCAACAAAGTGCAAGTGGAACAAAGTACTGTGTGAGCCTATGTTATGTTTGGTTTGTAATAGATATACCATTTATTTAATTAGGGTTAAAATACAGAGACAAACAAACTGTGGGTTACAAGTAAAAGAAGAAAAAAATAACAAAGAAAACTGAAAGCAGCATAGATTTCTGCAAAATCAATCAGAGAATCCAGGCAGTGTGAGTTGTGGATCATAGTTATTATAAATTACTGAGGTAGTGAGTACAAATCAGAATAACGGTTAACTCTTTAATCAACAAGTATTGAGTAAAACCTAAAAGAAAAACAAGTTTGACAGTAGATGTACTCACTTGATGGAGCGCCTGGTCCAGCTGATGGTGGTGCTGTTGCTGTGGCAGATCTTCTCTTTGGGGGAGGCATTACCGTTTGAGTTCTGTTGTCTGGGCTCCTGGTTCAAGACAACTCTTGATGTGTACGACACTTTCATCTCTTTTTTTCTATCAGCTATCTGTACATAGTGAATAAGCATTAATCAGTACAAACTAACTTTTGTAGAGCACAACACCACTTAATATAAACAAGTCAGTTGCGTTGATGGTAGTAGTATACAAAAAAAAAAGAACCTTACCTCTACATTTGGTCTCTGGCTCTCCTCTTTCCTCTTGGTCGCCTCCTCTCTCTTCCTCCTCTCCTCCTCTTCCTCTCTCCGTACACGTTCAGCTTGCTCCTCTCTCTCCCTCTCTCTTCTTCCTTGCTCCTCTCTCCTCCCCTGTTCTTGCCTTTCTCTCCTCCCCAGCTCCTCTCTCTCCCTCTCTCTTCTTCCTTGCTCTTCTCTCTCTCTCCTCCCCATCTCTTCTCTCTCTCTCCTCCCCAGCTCCTCTCTCTCTCTCCTCTCCATCTCTTCTCTCTCTCTCCTCCCCAGCTCCTCTCTCTCTCTCCTCCCCATCTCTTCTCTCTCTCTCCTCCCCAGCTCCTCTCTCTCTCTCCTCCCCATCTCTTCTCTCTCTCTCCTCCCCAGCTCCTCTCTCTCTCTCCTCCTCTCCATTTCCAACCTCTCCTGCTCTTGTTTCTGGAGCCTGGATGCAGTGAGGGAGGGCTGGTTACCCCCGTGTCCGCCCCTCTGTCCTGTGTTGGGGTCGCCTTCCTCCTCCTCCTCTTCCTCGGCTCCGTTCTTCTGGTGGTGGTGGTGGTGGTTGTGGGTTAGCTCTTGTTGGCGGAGCTGTCTCTGCCTCTCTCTCTTCTGGGTCCAGTCGCTGAAGCCCTCGTCCTCGTCCAGAGATGGGGAGCTGCTGGGCTTGAAACAGCCATCCAGCCTGATCAACAAAATAGTAGTTAGCCAATGAATGAACATAATTTTTAGTTGATTAGTGGTTGATTTGTCATGACTTTAGGGCATGTTCCATCGTCATCAAGCAAAAGCAAAACAGATTTATGCAGTCTGCAAATTTATACTGTATAGAATGGGTTTATTTATTTTTTTCAATTTTCATAAACAGGACCTCTATTTCCCCCAAATAAGAGGTAAATTATAACAATTGTAATGTTTGTTTGTCCTTGAGTATAAAAACTTTGGACATAATGGTCAAGATGATTATCCAATCAGAAACACAATGAGGCTCACATGAGTCTCTCATTTGGGCTGAAATCCAGTTGATTTAAACCTAAAATGCCTCTCTCTGATCTGAATGGTCACTACCTGAACCCCAGCACCTTTAGCCAATCACCAATGAGTGCTAGTGCAGCCGCTGTAGCTCAGTGAAAGAAGTCTGGCTGTTTGTTTCGTTTTCTATGCAGGTTAAGACACTGGCAACATGGGGACAGCTAAAATGAATATAATTAAAATGCAGATTTCTTTTGTAATGTATGGAGTTCTTAGGTATAGTCACTAATAGAAATGATCAGATTCAACATTTGTCATCTATCTGTGAGTATAACATCATCACATCCTAGAATCTGAAAACCACCAATGCCGACTACTCAGCCAGCACCCCTAATATGATCAAATGAGAAGTGAAGTAGCATTAAGCACTATAAGGACATTCTTCCTTTTCTTTTTTTGGCCTTCCTAGATAGGCAGTACAAAAACAAATCTAGTTCTACTTAATAATTAACGGATTAAACTTAGAATGATTGCCAACTCTCTAAACCTGTAATTTTCACATTCAGACCAAGTCATCTGGAAGAATGTGAGCTGATCTGATCTTTTGATGAAGCTTTAATGAATTGCCGTATCATTGGCTCGTGTTTGTGTTCCCAGGAGCTGCTGAAAAGGAATCCACCTCCTGCATTCCCCACATGATTAAGACATGGCCGCCCTGGTGCATCATGGGAGCCCCTTTTCTAGAGCAGCTCTGTTTGTGTTTTAGAATGCCAGCGCAATGACCCATGAAGTGCACGGCAACTGACAGGCTAGTGACAGGTAAGAAGCGGTTGGAAGGGTTATCATGGTACTAACATTTCAAACTCAATTTTCGATATAAAGGAATAGACTCGATATTCAGTACCAGTTCCGATACCGATTTTCAACATTAAATAATTGTACTTTTTATTAACTTGCATCTGTGTAATCCCTCAGTCATCAAGGTATGGTCCATAGAGGTCCATGGGCGTATACTAGTCTAAAGTTATTCAAGAAAGGTTCATTTCTGTCCTGTGAACGTGACTTTTTAGTATTGATATCTGCTAATAGTACTGTTACTTCAAAATATTATTACTGAAGTAGAATTACAACATTTCAATATTTTTTTGGTGAGTGTTTGGGGAAATTTTAATTTAACTTTTCTGGTGGAGAATCTGGCATGGAGATTCCACAGTATGGCATTAATTAACTTAGAATTAGAATTTTTCCCTTACTCATGTTTTTATTGCAAAAGAAAAAAAAAACCTTTGAAAGTCATGCATTCTTACTTTGGGTGGGCAAAACAATGAAAAAAGAAATACATTGGTTATGTCAGTAACCAATGTACGCAGCCATATTTGGTTTTATACGGAAGGACGCATGTCCCTGATTGGCTAATCCACCTGTCAATCACAACCATCTGATGTCAGGGCAATTCACCAGTGACCAGATTACCAGCCATTGTCTAAACATAGAAAAATGTCCAATTGCGCAACACTATATCACCCTATCACATCAATCACTCATGCTGAACAATGAGCCTGAAAACAATTCAAAACAATTCATATTTCTAGACCCAAACCTCTTCAATCATTGACTTCTTTTGGCCCTACTTTCAAACCAGTCCCAGTTATGCAAGATTTATGCCTGCCCACGAAAAACCTCAAACACCTCACAGAATCTGGAATCAATAATCTGCAGCGCAACGAAATTCACGCCATTTTCAACGCCATCTTTGAATAGACTTACAAAAATGTAACCTCTCAACTCTGACCTTTGAAGACAGAAAGCCACTACATTATTCCTTGCGTCAAAACCGAGCTAGTATGTCTCAACCCTAAACGTTTTTCTCGATTACAGGGTTACATGTCCCTCGCTCACGTCCAGTGGTTGGTTGGTGCTTTTGTTGCGGTGATGGTGGAGAGGTGTTGCGTATAATTATCGCGTTTGAAATCACAAGTTTGGACTTTTTTTTTCTCTGGGAGACGCTGGAGGTAGTAAACATTCTTGAGTGCTTGGGTAATGAGAAGCCAGCTGTGCGTCTGTCCTCACATTGAGCCAAAATGGTGGAGTGGAAATATTTCCTTTATGTAATGAAATGTAGGTATAGGCTACACAAATGGGGCAAAAGCAAAGCAGTACTTATAGGTTATAGGTCTATAATACTTTTCAGAGTACTTTTCTAGTAGAATACTTTTAGGCGTAAAGTAAGGATTGAAGTAACAGTACTCTTGAGTTAAAATTTTGGTTACTTTTCCCCCTGTAGAGCTACAAATCACACAAGCTTTATGACAATACAAAATTATCTGAACATTTGCGTTTTGCTACCGCTCCTATATGATTTTGTTTTTCAAATTTGTATGTATAAGTTATGAATTAATATTACATTCCAACAGTTACTCTTAAAGTTACTCTTCCTTGAGTTGTACTTTTCCCAAATTCTTTTTTAATCATACTGAATAGTTTAGACCACTTAGACCACTACTTTGTACTTCTCCTTGAATAATATTATTTTTGAAGTTACACGAGTAAACATTTTGGCTAACCACCTGGCTTTATGTTATGAAATGTATGTATAGGCTACACAAATGGGCCAAAAGCTAAGCACTAGGCAGAGGGTGATGGATGACGAGAGCAAAACTACCTAAAGCTAAGGTCATAAGGTGAAAAAATGAAAAATTATTTGTATTTGATAGTTTCCTGTTTTCTCATTCTTACACGCTCTAGGAATTTGCAGCCTGTTGGACCTCATTTAGATTGATTTTAGAAGAAGTTGTCATGGAAATGTGTAGACAACATGTTTGAGATGACCTCATGTGAGTTATTAGCTCTTTAGCAGTCTGGACATTAGTGAATAGTCATGCCATGCCAATACAATTACAGCCGACAGCATTTTGTAACGATATGCCAAAGGACACAACGGCAGTTTGTACTGAATGTTAACACACATCTTACAATGACAAAATACCTTTGAATTGTCTCATATGTTAAAAGGTTTTATTATAGATACATTTATTGCAGAGGTGCTAAGCCTGTGTACTCATGTGGTATTTGTCTCATACAATTGTGGTACTCGTGTGTGGTACTCCTGTGTGCTACTGTACTGTGGTGGTATTTATGTGATATTTCTGTGGTACTCCTATGTACTTGTGGTACTTGTGCAGTACTCCTGTGGTACTTATGTTTGGTATTCCTTTGTAGAACTCCTTTGTGGTACTCCTGTGTGCTACTGTACTGTGGTGGTACTTATGTGATATTTCTCTGGTAGTCCTATGTACTTGTGGTACTTGTGCAGTACTCCTGTGGTACTTCTGTTTGGTATTCCTGTGGTACTCCTGGTACTTGTCTTGTTGTACTTCCATGTGGTTCTTGACTGGTACATAGAGTATGTGTGTGTACAATTATGGTACTCGTGTGTGGTACTCCTGTGTGCTACTGTACTGTGGTGGTATTTATGTGATATTTCTGTGGTACTCCTATGTACTTGTGGTACTTGTGCAGTACTCCTGTGGTACTCCTGGTTCTTGTCTTGTTGTACTCCCATGTGGTACTTGACTGGTACATAGAGTATGTGTGGTTCTCCTGTCTGGTACTGGTGTGTAGTGCTCTTGTGGTATGTGCTGTGTAGTCCTTGTGTGTACTGGTGTGCTGTGTAGTCCTTGTGTGTACTGTTGTGCTGTGTAGTCCTTGTGTGTACTGGTGTGCTGTGTAGTCCTTGTGTGTACTGTTGTGCTGTGTAGTCCTTGTGTGTTACTCACTGGCTGTCTTCAGTGGGTGTGTGGCTCTCTGGAGACTCCCCCCTCACAGAGCCACTGTTCCTGCGCCTCAGCTCCTCTCGAGCCCTGCGCCTGCGCTCCCTCTCCACCTCCTCTGCATCTTCTATACTCCTCTGGGCCGTCAGTCTGGGAAAAGGCAGGACAAAGACACCGTTACCTCATCAGAGTAGTTAACCAGAGCACTTTAAGATCATTTTGAATTATTTCGGTCTGATTCATAAGTCAGGTTGTTTTAATAAAGACGCTTATGTCATTTTGTGGCTGCTTTCAAAAGGAACACTAAAATGTAATTAAAGGGCCTATATTTCGCTATTTCCTGGTTGCTATAATGTTGTTTGCTCATCCAAAACATACCTAGGGTTGTGTTTTATTTAATTCACACATGTTTGACACATAGCCTGCATATTTAGGCAAGTTTTTCTCTCCAACAGAAAACAGTCTTACACATTGTGATATCATAGGAAGCGATTCGGTGATTTAAAACTCCATACACTGTCACAAGAATTATTTAGAGCATTTCAAAATAATTGTCAATCTGTGCTGAACTAAAGGTAAAGGGTAAATGTAGCTGTTAACTTTAAAACTACCTACTACTACTAAATGACATCACAAGGTGGAACAGAGCATTTTGAGCTTTGGAGATGTAGAAAGAGTTATAATGAAATAGTTACAAACAAAATGCAAATTATGAGGTATGGGCAAATGAATCTTTTTGATGAGGTAACAAATGAATCTTGTTGATGAGGTAACAACATTTTTATATTTTAAATGGCTTAAAGTTCACAAAAGTGAGAGAGAAATTGAGAGAGAAAATGAGAGAGAGACAATGTAATGTTTAGTGACTTAATACTTATCAAATCAAATTGAGTTCAGTAGTCATAAATTGTTTCTTCAATTTGAATAGGGATCAAAAAATGATTCACCAATCCCAGTTGTGTTACTAAGACACAGACTGTTTGCTGTGGTGACCCCAAAAGAAAAATACCAACAGAAACAAAGCAATAATCCAGTTGATTAACTTCGACTGTTGGATATTATCCAAAAATAACCACAATTTAAAGAATGATTAGGAAATTGTTACAGTGGCGAAAGTGTGTAGGTGTGGTGAGTTAGTAACATCTGCTGGGCCTCACAAGAAAAGAGAAGCTTATATTTATGTTGAGCATAAACAACATGTGCTGCTGACCACGTCCCCTCCTTATGACATCACTGCATCTACTTCAAACATGAGCAATCTTTATTTATACTGACAAGCAATTTCTATAAGCAAGTCCACTCATTACATGGCTATGCGGGTGGCATTGTATTCTATGGAGGAAGCTTGCCAAAATGCCAAACAATATGATCAATTTGTTATGGGCACATATTCTGAATACAAGTCTATTTTGCAGCAATATTTTATTTGACCACTATTGGTACCAGTACTATTACTATAAATGCCTCTTCTATTTCACATAAAGGAACAGCATAAGTAGATGCAACTTCTTTTTTTTTTAAAGCTATGTAACATGCTTATCTCCATGGAAATGTCACTGCCTTGATATCACATTATTCAGATTTTTTTAGGTACTTTGTTGCTGAAGAAATACCTTGAAAAAACATACATACTGACTGTGAGGAGGGTCACCTCTCCACTGATCTGACTTGTAACATGATCTGTTTGCATTACCTGCTTGCCTTCTTAATAGGCCTGTTACGATAACACATTTTGAAGCACAATATACAGCTACAGAGAAATATGATTAATAGTAATACTGAACCTACTTTATGTAACTGCACAATAACAATAAAACAGCAGGATTCCATACGTTTTAGATATGGGGCATGTGGAGGTCAGCATTTGTCCTTTTTGAAAACATGTACAATGACAAAAGCTTATGAGAGCCTTGGTGCCATAAGCTGCTTTCGATCTTAACCAGTCACATGCATTTTTGTGACTTATCAACCGGTAGTTAGCTTTAGATTTAGCTTTACCTGAATGTTTTCTATCTTTGACCGTGAAGGAAGTCAAAGGCTCCAGTCAACCATTTCTAAGGAGCTTACAGGAATAACAAACTGGGCCCTTTAATGAGACGTGTAATGGCAACACAAGCCTCTTAAGTCTAGATTCCATCAAAAACTGTTATTAACTTTTACCCAGAAGCATTAACTAGAGGTGTTACTGGGCCACGCAGTGAGTTCTAGTATTAGTTTCTAGCTATTTAGTTTTTAGCTTTTAGTTTACATATATCCACATGTACCTGAAAAAGTCTGTAACACTAGTGGAAGTGGTAGGGAGCAGTAGTAGCAATTTTTAGGAGTAAGAGTAGGACTAGGAGTAGGTAGTAGTAGGAGGAGGGGTGAGAGTAGGAAGAGGATTAGTAGGAGTAATAGTTGGAGGTCTAATTGCAGTAGTATTAGTAAAAATAGTAGTAGTATTTATATTGTGGTTTTGTCCCTTTTTGATTTTTTTTGCAATTCTATTCCCCATCTAAATCCCATGGCCTGGTGGGTGGATGAGCTCCATATGTGAACTCAAGTATCCCGTTACAGCCTCACATCTGACTCAAAGATCACTAAAACATCCCTGAAGGCTCCATCTGCTCTGCTTTCTCTCCTGTCTCTCTCCAGACGGGCCACAACGTAGGTGGGACGACCTGTGACCTTTGACCTCAGCACAGATAAAGCTTTCATCCAACAGTAACAAGCTGGAGCCTCATCACCGCCTCACTCTGACTCAGCAACAAACAAAAGAGTTAAACTTGCCACGACACAATGATACTACCAACGATCAATCAAGATGTTTCCAAAGGTTAGTGATGGACAACAGCAGTAGTGTATGGACTTAGTTTTGAGTCATATAGTTCAAACGACACTTTTAAAACATCAAGCAAAAAATTATAAATCAGAACACCAAATAAAATGAAATTAATACAATTATTGTTATCAAATTGTTCTGCATCTTTCTCAGTTTTATTCGGTATAGTTTTATTTTATTTATTTATTTTATTTTTCAGCTCACATTTTTTTTTTTTTTTCAGCTGACATTTTCAGGAAATGTCAACAACAGCTTCCGGGGCAGGCGCCATACATAGCTGTTTATGCTTGCTAGCTGTCCATCAATCATAAAACACCCATGGACCCATGGAAATCCCACCCACCTGTCACATTTGTGCCAAAACTGCAAGCAAAAATTCAGGCAGCGCATATGAGAAGGCCGAAATCTTAACCAAAAAAAAGGGACCAAATAAAACTGAGAAAGATGAGAAACAAAAACTAAATATTTACAAAGAGGTAAAGACAAATATTTTACAGAAGTACACAAATAATTCCATTACAAATGTATCTATTTTATTTTATTATTTGTTTTTAATTTAGTATTTTAATACAAATTAGTACAAAGTACAAATGTGCCAGTTGAAATGTAGTGGCAGGGCATTGTACCTTAAAAAAGTGCATAATAGCTTTAGCTTTCCACCTTGCTATAATGTTATTATACTTTATATTATGCACCCTCCCCACAGTTAGCTATGAGACTTTGTCCAATCCTCAGCCCACAAGCCGACATCATCCATTCTCCAGCATGACACGTCTTCATAAATATACAAAGGAGCAGGATACAAAACAGGTCACAACAATGTGACTGGTGCAGTAGTGTCATTAGTGGGATACGTACTTATTGTGTTGTCATAGTGCTCTGAAGGGGGAGTAGTACAGGTATTAAAGGGAAGCTCACTACTGTAATGTGGAAAACTGATGCATTTTACAAGACAAACGTAAGCAACTGGAACCAAAAAACTTCAAAAGCATTCACTAGTCCTTCGTTTATCGGGTACATTTGATAATTTTGTTAAAAAGATTCCTCATGGTTGAATTTAACAATAATTTGGCATCTTTACTGGCAATTAACTGGTGTTCTTGCTATGCCTAAAAGAAAACATAAAAGTAAGAATGCATTGTGTCATACTTTTTGGTTAACCAGAAATTCATATGACACTGACATCATAACTAAAGCAATATGTTTCTCATTAATGTGTTCATTATAGTCGTGGCATTGTGGATTAAGCACATTTCGATCTTATTCCTGGCCCTGTATAAAAGCAGAGTTAGTAAGCGGTTGGGCAGTTACATTTGTTTAATACTTTACTTGAGTAACTTTTGATAAGATTGAACACTGCAAAAACGAATATCCAGTTAAGTTAAAATGACTCAAATTTAACTTGATTTCTTTAGATTTGACTTAAAGTAAAATTATCTACGATTGGAATCAGTTTTTTTTTTGTTTCTTATTTTAAGTGCAAAGAGTTGTTATTTTTCTTAACAAAATGCATTTTTCAATGTTCAGTTTTAAGTATGTCATGTGAAACCTACTCAAATCAACATTTTCTTAGTTTGAATAATTTAAACTTGGCAAGATTTTAGTTTTTTCAGTGTACTTTGTATTTGTATTTTTTCAGACACTATATTTATGCGTATTTTGCAGTGTGACAGTACAGTCTTGTAGTTTTGGTTACTCTTTCTACAAAAAAAAACAAAAAACTAAACTAATTTATAATTTATATTTGTCTTGGCCTATGGTTGTTCTTCTGTATGTATTGGACTGTGCCTGCTCCACCTACTTTGTCTCCATTGGTGGTTTAATGTCTAAAAAGACCACACCCACGCACAGGTGAATGCTGATTTTTAAATGTAGCCCTGATGAAGACCTGTGGGTCGAAACATGTTGGCTTGGCCATGTAAATAAAGGCCTTTTACTTTATTTTGCTCCTCGGTGTGGCTCTTTACTATTTTTGGTGTGCCTGGACATTCTCGTTTTCCAAGACTTTTCCATTTTTTCCATGAGCACCCATCACCTCGTTCACTGATTTAGCAACACCTGCAGCAAGTTTGGTCATTTTTCTGTTTCTACATTTAAACTAATTCATACTTGAATAATATTTTAAAGTAACTATATTTGGGTTTTTTGTGCATATTCTACCACCTCTCTGCAAATATTTTTGTACTGACAATGTATTAAAATCTCCCAAGTCAGGAAGCGTGTTCAGATCTCTATGACAAACTATTACAAAATGGCCTCATCCATCCTCTCCTTAAACCACTCCTTTTAGATGATGGAAAAAGTCAAACGTTCACAGAAATTTGAGGAGGAAAATTCCCAAAGAAACTAAGAAGATCCCACTAAGATTCTGGTTTTAAACTAAAACAGATGTGTAGTAAAAATCATTGGTCTCAAAATCCACTGCCCAGAACTGAAAATGCAGTCATTGTTTTAGCGGATAATAGCAACACAATGCTATCACTGACTTCCTCGGTCTGCGTGTGTCCTTCCTGTGGGGCAGGTCAGGTGATCAAACAGGAAGTGAAGAGGAGGAAGTAGGTGGCGAGGTCTGGATACAGCCGGACATGGGTCAGATGGGGTTTAGGACGGTGATGACCAAAAGAGCATGGGTCAAATGTGGATGGAGAGTCAGGACAGTGTGCACAATGGAAGTTCAAAAGTGCGATAGGGTACAAATCAATTTAAAATGTTACCTGTAATGCCATAATTACATTTATTCATCATTTTGTACTCACTCTTGTTAAGATTGTTTGGGGTTAGAGTCTAAATCAGCAGCTATTGGTCCTGTCAGGGCACATTCTCGGCAATGGCCTATTAAATACAGTCATAGGCCTATATGACAGATACATTAATGGACACCAACTCCAACAAGTGTCCCAGATTCATTTTCTAATCAATGTTGTAATGTTGTATCCTCATCAAAAACATACCTGGAGTTTTGTTTCGTTTCATATTTACGCTGAGTTTTTCTCTCAAACAGAAAACACTTTGTTCCACCTTGTGATGCTATGTGGTAATACAGGAAGTGGTGCACTGTGTTTTTTAAACTAAATACACCCATTAGAATAATTTGGATAATTTCAGCCCTAGAATTTTCCATTTCAATAAAGCCAGATACAAGATCGAATATGTGAACACTGCTGGAACACAAAGCTGTACAAATAGTTAACAAAAATGCTACTGAAAGCGAATTGTATGGTATAATTTGCTGTGTAACTGTCAGATTGTAGATTAGTTCACATGGTTTATTGTTAATATTTCTGTCATTTCCTATCCACACATGACACAAAGTTCAACATCTGCTGTGTCACTATAAATAACCAAAAGTGATTTTATTTCACAGTAACCCTAGAAGGTGGTACCATTGTTCAACCCTAAAGATGGGATAGGACTTTCTGATTAATGTGGCGAGTTTGTGATTCCCATGTGATGCCATCCCCTAACAAATAACGATAAAGTTCAACATTTGTGAAGTCAGTAAAATGAGCTGTATAGGCCCCTCCCCCCCATACAAAATGATCGTCATATTGTAAAACGTGAACACAACCTGTCCACATGTCTGCTCGTAAAGAATGTTCAGTCTAGATTCTCAAATGTTAACAGCTTTTGGTCTTTCACAATTTGACCATATACAGTATTTGAAGTATGATGGTCCAGCAGATAGTGTGGTGATAGACTTGCCCTGCCTTCTCCTTCCTCCTCCTCCTCCTCTCCTCTCTGAAGGATACTGTCATCTTTTGGCTCCAGGACAAAAATGAAATGACTCATGTTTTAAACTACCAGGCTAAGCTCTGTTCCTAGTTTAAGGACTGCATTTTATCCAAATCATTGTTGTCTGCTCATTATCGGAGGGATATTTTCAATGCTGGTTACTGGAAATATTTGAAGTGAAAAGTAAGTTCTTACTACTGCTATCACTTCTACAATTTAATAATAATAAATCCTTTGGGGAAATTGAATACAGTCAACTTTAACGTTACTAAATTTTAAAGAAAGGTCCATTTTATTAATTGTAGTAGTAGTAGGAGTATAGTAGTGACATCATCTGTAGTTGTAGTAATTAGTAGTAGTTTAGTTGTAGGCCTATAGCAGTGGTGAGTAGGATCTTTACTCCTCAGTTTTATTATTTGTATGATTTATGCTGAAGTAGCAATAGATTTGTAGTACTTTTCCGACTTTTGACACATAATAATTTAACTCGGTAGCAGACTGGCAAGTTTCTTTTGTTTGACTAAGAAAACAGGAACAAGATCTGGCACGTTACACTTCCACAGCTTATAGGATGACAAAAGTGCCCTTAAGCTCCTGTATTGACGTTAGCATATAGCATGAAAGACACACCTGTGCAGCTCGCCATGCAACCCAAATGTTTTCTGACAGTTAAACCTTCTTTTAAAGCCACAGTATGTAACATTTTAGCCAAGAAATAGACTAAAATAAAAGGCTTTTTTCATTTTTGATTAATTTTACTGCACTAAACCCCCCCAAAAAAAAACCAAACACTAAAAAACAGTTTACTCTATCCTGTCCTTACTTACGCAAGCTTGCATCTCCACAAACCTGACTTTTATTTGACCTAGAGGAGGGCCTTTCCATCTTGTTTCCATGAAAATGTTATTCCATTGGCTAAACTACTCCACTGTATCCCATAACCCCATTATCTGTTTCCATGGAGCATGTTCCAAAGTTTGGTTTTGAATAGACATTGTATTTCCATTGAATCATGGTGCCGCCTCAGTAAAGTTGCATACTGTACCTTTAACTAAAGGTGCTGTAGACTAATCCTGGTTATTTTTGCACATTTTGTCTCTATGGTTGCTAGGTAACCGTTATGGAAAAACAGCAAATTTTAAATATAATGATGCTGATTATGTCTTAGTGCAAGTTTAACCTGTCATATGCACTTTAAACACATTTTCTTTCTCTCATTTGACACAATGGAAGCAGAGAGGAAAACAGTTCAGGGACACAGACGATGAGGTCACTTCTTGAATGATATTATATTCTTTTGGTTTTGGAGGCAGGCCCAGTGTCCAGACCAGAGGGAATACTTTAGGATGTGCAGTATCCAAGTTGGAAAGTTAAAGATGGGAAAAGACAGAAATTTTTCAAAATTTTAAAAATAAATGGCTATAGAGATTTAGTTGAAAGTGACACAGTGTCCTGGTTTGGAATGCACAGTGGGGGGTATTAGTTGGAGATAGAAACCGGAGCCAAGAGACAAAAACTCCCAAATAAGAGTGTCAAACTGATTTTTTTGTGATTAAAGACGACAAGGAAGTACAACAATTAGAATATATATTAAATTTAACTCATTCCATCCTAGTATTTAACAAACTAAATTATTGACTTATTTGTTTGTATGGTTTTCTTTTTTTCTGTGGATAGTATGCAAGTATATTTTGGTTTATATTAACATGACTTATCTGTGACCCCACATATAAGGTAAAATCCAGTCCATCTTAATGACTCTCTCTGATCTTATTGGTCAGTACCTAAACCCAGCACACGTAGCCAATCATGAATGAATCTAGCACTTGTTCAGCTTCTGCAGCTCAGTGAGGGAAGTCTGCAGGTTCTGAGACATGGCCTGTCCATAAACTGGGAATGAGAAAAACTTGTGTGTCCTCTAAATGCAAGGCACTGGCAACCTGGGTTCAGTTGTGATGACAGTAAAAGTGCAAGACACATACTATGACAGGGTATTTACCATAGTTTTACATCAGTTAAGTGTCATTTTGTGGAAAAAAATTGAAAAAATATCTAAATTGTTAAACTGAATCTCCACCTTTGTCATCATTGGGAAAATTACATCTAAAATGCAGAAAGTTCCCCGAAAAGAACCTTTTTCTAACTAAATAAAAGTATTTCCATATATCTTATCACAATTATTGTGTAATTTAGTTTTGGATCTTGTTTTATATTTTAGTTAGGTAACAGTTATCAAATTATCTCTACATATGGCCTGTCCATACACTGTAAATGAGTGAACTTGTATGTGTCCTCTATAAGCAGGTTAAGGTACTTGCAACATACTGTACGCACCCTTTTGTCTTTCTAAAGCACTTACTATGAATGAGTTGTGCTCTGAAACTTGCCAACCTTTTCTTAATATGTAAATAAGTAGTCATAATAACACTTAATTAACCAAAGAATATTTTTATGGGAAACTTTAAATGTCTTTTATTACACAAAATTTACTCTTGTGCGTTTTAGGCCATGTTATAATGTTGTGCCCCTCTCAAAGTTTTGTTTTGTTTTATTCACACATGGCTGAGTAATATTTTATTATTACTCCAAAGCCCAAAATGCTCTGCTCAACCTTATAATGTGATAAAGCTGTAGTTAAGTAGAGATTAGCAAATCCAGGGCTGAAATCGTCCTTCTAATAAAGGTGTGTAGAGTTTAAAAACACAGTGAAACATTTAATATATTAACAGTTGACAAGGTGGAACAGTCTTTTCTGTCTGACACAAGACTAAATACACAGGGTTTGTGTATTTAACGTGTGAATGAAACAAAACATAACTCCAGGCATTTGCGGTGAGGAAACCAAATAGCAATATGGACCCTTTAATTAGATCTTATCATATATCTAGGATTGTACAAACAAATATGAGACTACAGTACATATAATCATCCCATTATATTTCTTTGAATATTGAGAGTTACCTAACCACAGTTATGATGCACAAAAATAGCAGTCATGGCTACAGCTGGTGGTATCCTGCCGCAATTACTTCACCCAAAGCAAAACACGTATGTCATCGCATCTCACCATAAAAACCTTTAGAACACACTATTTCCACAACAAAGAGGATGAAAGCGCCGCACCTGGTCCAGACCACCTCAGCCACATGTTGTCAGACTAACTTATGCCTGCAGTAGTTTTTGCTTTTAATTTACCGATGCGGGAAAGCCATTGAAAAGTGGATTTGATGTTAGGAAGTACATAAAAATAAACTGAAGTATTAAGATTTCAGCTCCTCTTTTGTTAGTGTACACAAGTTGTCATTGGCTGGATGACTTAGGATGAGTGACATGGTAATTGCATGGTTCTTTTCACGGAGAGAAAGAGGAGAGGAGGGACCTGTGGGAAGACATTTGAAAGATGAAGTCACAGTTGTGTTGTTGGAACATGTTTAGGACATCAGAGATCACAAAATGACAAGAGTTCCCATCTTTTTTCTTTTCTTTTTTTTGATGACGGGATGTTTAGTGGTGAATGAAAAGCTCTGTGGTGACAAAATGACCTCAGGGATAATGTGAAGACTGTAGCCTACTTTGCTTTGAACATTAAAGGTGAACTGTGTAACTTTCCTGGCAAGGACTTGGCGCCCGTTTATCTCTATGGAGGTGTTTTTGCTCTTCTTGGTATGTTCTGCAGTATGACATTAAATCTAAACCATTATATCTGCCATTCATTCACTTTTCATTCACTGCTAAAACAAATCATTTGAAAAACATGCATTCTTATAGTGAATATGAGATAATTGTAATGCCAGTCTGTGGAACATTACAAACAAAGCCATCTCCATGAAGATAAGGAGGCAGAAAAGTTACATAGTGCAACTTTATACATAAAAAAACATATAAAATAGGTGAGGACTGACAATTTTTGGACATTGGGTATTTGAAGGTGAAATAAAAAGAGCCTTTAATCCTCAACTATTGTGCATTATACTAGTATTTTGAAAAATGCTGTTTTGTAGTATGATTTATGATTTCAAAATTCAGATTCAGTTCATAATGCACTATATAAACATGTACGGTTGCATTAATATCTGAACAGTTCAGACTGAAATAAGAATTTCTTAACTAATGCAGTATTAAAATGCATATCAGAACATGTTTGTTGAGGTTTAAATTACAGGATTAGCATAATAATTAGTTCCAAACAACAGTGTATCTTGTTGCAAACACCAGGATACATTGTTGTTTGCAAAGGACATTACCTAACAATTGCAGGCATAATTACAGCTGGTTTATTTTATTCAAATAGGATTAATTGTGCTGTGTGAAGTCAGACATGGGACATTGCAAACTAATTATACATTTTGTGGCGTAGACATTGCATGCATTTGAATGAATGGATAAGAAACAAGGAAACAGTTTCATACCACTGTGTCTGCCCATCTGATCTAATTTATCACCAGCCATCTACAATCACGCAATAGCTGTGCCTGGTTATGCTGTTATATAACACCTTTCACCACTTAAGACTGCAAAGAATATTGTAGTACTTTGGTATAACTTAATGTATATGTGAAAACACACAAAAAGTCTAACATTTCAAATAAATCCACCTCAGCATATTGTAACCATCATTGAAACATTTTGGTTCTTGTGACATAAACAGATTATATTTAGCTTTGTCTGTCTGTTGGTTAAACCTAGATTAGGCAAGAATGTGGTGAACCATTTCAAAACATCATCATCTTTTGAAGCTTTGAAAAGAGGAAAAATATACTTCAGAAAATAAACTGTCTATTTATAAGTGTTTAGCATTTTCCATGTTTATGAAATCCACAGTTTGACAGAAAAATGAATATTGAGGAAAACCAGGAAAACATTGCACGAAAGTGGAACGACTGCTTCAAATGTATAATTGCAGTTTGATTCTATTTGATTATAAAACAGTAATGATGTAGTACCAAATAGCTCCTAATTGCATGTTTTGAAAATGACCTAACTGTTTTTGTGTCCAGATGTTAAGGTAGATTTTATTGTCCTTGCAGGAACATTTATTCACGGCTGTTAAATCATTCTTAATGCTACTTGTGTTGTCACGATACAAACATTTCAGACTCAATTTGGACGCTTAGGAATTGACTCAGTACTCGATAATGATCACAGTACTACAATGAAGATTTTTTTTTGTAATTGAATGTAACTTTATGCACAAATGAAGCAAAACAGATAAATTTTGATACACATAGACTTTAAACATTGTCTTTTTCAAAACTCTCACAAGTGTAACATAGAAATAAGGCCCCTCATATCCAAATTAACTGTTTGTGTGACATGTCAATGATCAGATTTCAGTAAGTATCAGATTTTGTTGTGTATTTAAACACAGCCATTGACTCAGCTGGCCATTTTACCCATCTTCACCTTCACTTTCCATCTAAACTTGCACAAATAAAACCATCTCGAAACAGGATACCTCATATGTTGACTTTCCCTCACAGTGTTTTTAATGCAGCTGACCTGGGGAGGTGTGTGTGGGAGGGGGGAGGCTCTAGGCTCATCCCCCTTCTCCTCCTTTAAGCATTCCTGAGTGAGCCCCTTATCTGGCCCTATCATAAACAGTGAGGAGGGCTGCTCGTGTGGGGGAGATCGAGGGGTCAGAGGTCGCAGCGATGGGGAGAGGTTGTCTTGAAGCATGTATACAGGGTATGTGTGGATATACGTCTCCTGGGTGACATCACTGTGGGGCTGTTTGTACCAGCGTAAGGATGAGTAGTACTTAAAGCGGACGTATTATGTAAAATCACCTTGTATGAGCAATGTAGTATTTTTTTACTGACTCGCACATGTTTAAGTAATCCTATTTTCCTGTTTTGAGGTTGGAGTGCTCAACAAATTCATATTTTCTCCTATGCTCTGTACTCACCTCACATACTTCATCACATAACCTTAACTTGTGATTTGAGTCTTATTTGAATTGGCTAAAATAACAATAATTAGAATTACATTAGCTCATTATTCATCTTAAAAGTGCTCTACATAACTTTTCTGTGGGGATGGTCCACACCTGATTAAGATGCTGTTACTATTGTAATCTTGATTAATTTTACATACATTATTTTATACATTAATTTGGGTAATTATTATTTTGTATTATTTGGAGGAATTATTTTATATTACATTGGACTTATTTTATTTTATTTTATTTTATTTTATTTTATTCAGTTCATGCTATTTATTATATTTATGTTGGGTACATTTCGTTTAGTTTTTCCACCGTGGTGTTGGTTCCTATTGTTTTGTTTAGTTTTCACCGTGGTGTTGGTTCCTATTGTTTTCAGGGGAGCCCTATATTTGTGGGGCGCACTTGAGTTGCTGAATAAAGAAAGACACGAACGGTTCACTGTGCTGCCGTGTTGGTTATTTTAGCACGAAAAACTGCAGGAACAGAAGAAGAAATTCATCATAGAAATCTAACTGTAACCCGCTATACCCACGGCCTCATTACACTATTATATATATTATCGTATATATTCGATTTTTTAATTACTGGGGGAAATCTGACCTGTTACTCGTGGTGTCACCTGCTCCCCTCCATGGTGATACATTTAGATATTAGATAAGATATATTTAATGCCATACTGTGAGTCATTTTAGGCAAAACAGTAACAATCCAAGATACTTTGTCAAGTCTTTAGAACAAAATTGTCTGAGGTCTGAATTTACAATCCAGTAAACGAATTTGGCACTTTGATCAGGGTTTTTATGGTGACATCATACGTTACCTTAGCAACAGTATCTGGCACAACACTGTTATTGTTGAGTGCATTTAGGAGCTGTTTGGATTACATTTACAGCCAAGATCCAGGGGAAATGAGGGAACACCTTGTAAGCCCTTTATTGTGATCTAATTGCCTCCTAATAATACTGAAAGGAATGTGTCCGTGAAGCGTTGACGTCTTTAAATTACAATTTCTTATTTGTCTTTCACACTCACTGCCTTATGTCACCAAAAGCTGGAGGTGAATAGCCAAAAATTGCACTTAAGTTATAGTGACGTTACCTCAAAATTATATTACTCAAGTATAAGTACAAGTAGTGATCCAGGAAATTACTTCAATAAAAATGATTAAAATACGATTTATAATTTGAAGCTGTTGTAATTTGATGGATAAAATATGAAAGGATAGACACAAAAATGAGAAAAACTGAATCATCTGAAGTCAACATAAAGCTTTTGTCACTTGTAGACTAATAACCAAAACTTTTACTCAAGTTACTTCAATAAAAAATATGACCCAAGTAAAAGCAAAAGTACGCAGCTAGAAAAGTACTCCGAAAAGCGCAATTATAAAGTTACTCAAGTAAATGTAACTACACACCACTGCCAAAAGCCACAGTAAAAGTCTATAGAGTGTTAAAACCAGTGTGAATGTCGTATGAAGTCTGTTTCTAATTAGCAAAGCCCATGTGTAAAACAGCTGGCGACAAATAAGTGCAGTTTAAAAGCTGGTTAGAAGCCTGCTAATTTGCAAGAACTGGTTTGGATAATCTCACTTAATTAAAAAGCGAACAGTGAAGTAGTGTTGTCACGATACTAAACTCAATTTCAATTCAGAGGGCTCCATACTGATTCGGATACCGTGATGATAATAAAAAACACATTCAATAGCGATCCATGAACATATAGATAAGTCTTTTTGTGGTCTTATACTTGTTTTGACATAACTCAAGTTCATTCTAAAGCTGTTCTGGAAAGGTTCATTTCTGTCCTGTGAATGTGACTTTTTTAGTATCGATACTTGCTCCGACGAGTATCTAGTTTTTGTACAGATTTAGGTATTTCTTGGTATTTTTGACAACTCTAAAATGTAGAATGTACTTGTTATAGATACAAAGTCTTACATAACATGAATAAAAAAATGTTGGCCCATTTTGTAATAATTATTTCTGTCTTGTGTAGGTTTAATGAGTTTGTTGGACCCTAATATTAAATACTTTAAGGCTTTCTGTTACTTATTGTAGCAGATTGTAGATCACTCGAATGTTGCACAATGATGGAACAACCTGGAATAGTCACATGACAGTAGTTTCCACATGGTTCTCATCCAGCAGCATCTCTGATTGGGTAACTGTTCCTGGTACTTGCTTCTTTGTGGTTCTCATCCAACAAAATGCTTTTCAAAATATATAGACAGTATCATTCCTTCAAATAATAGCTACTTTTACTTTACTTCATTTTACTGAAAAAAGTAAAATGCATTTTCTTTACAAGATAAAAGTTAGATACTAAATTGAAATGCCATACAGATGCAATAAGATATGTCTCAGTCTAAACACAAACTACTGAATTGGGAGAGTGTCTAGGTTGTTAACAGAGATGATCCAAATTCCTCTACAGCTTACAGAACTCACAATCCAGTAATTACTCATAATCAGTGACACAATTCTAGTATTTCCCAGCACTGAGTCAAAAAAGGCTTTAATCAGCAAATACTTTTCCTGAACCATAAGATTAAAGTTAGGTACTGCCCCTTTAATATAGTTACTTCTTATAGTTATTGTATTCAAATTCAAATGGTAATGTATATTGTCTTTATAGATATATATTGATATTTGAGTTGTCAGAATACTAAAAATTCATTCTCTATTTCGATACCAAGGAACAGATTCGATACTCAATAACAATTCCATTACAACAGTTGAAAAAAAATGATATTTCGTATTAAATAATTGTACTTTTATATTTCCATGTGGCCTTATATCTGTGTACTTCCTCAGTTAGGTTTCATATACTTCAGTGGTTTATACTGCAGCTCAAGATCAGTCTAAAGTCTTCAGGAAAGGTTCATTTCTGTCCTGTCAGAGTGACTTTTTAGTATGGGCACCTGCTCAAATGAGTATCTAGTTTCAAGGATCAATTAGTATCTGATTTGTGATACTTTTGACAACTCTAATCAATACACAAGAACAATATGATAAGACCCCACTGAATTGTCATAGTCTCTGCTAAGTTGTTAACAAAGATGACACAAATTCTGCCTAGTGCTTACAAAACTCAATAATTACTCATAATTAATGGCACAATTGCAGTATTTCCCAGCGCTGAGTGAATGAGCAATTGTGCGATGGCTTCGAGCAGTGTCTCAACATTATGTAGTGTTTGTGTAGTGATGTCATGCTTTCCCTCGGGCTGGTGCCATCTGCTGAGTGGACTGAATCAGAGCAGGACTCGCCTCTCCCAGCTGTTATCTGTCCCATAACTCACTCTGAGTCACACATAGGTTTACATATCAGCCAATGACAAGTCCATATGTGTTTAGACTAATCAGTATGTCACTGGTTGCAAAGCAGATACAGAGTAAGTGGCTTTAAGCTAAGTTATGCAACTGTCTAGCAATTGTTGAATCATCAATAACAATTCAGTTGCACTAGAAAGTTCTGCAGCATCTTATCAGAGCATTTATTTAAAGAGCATATTAATCCATATATTTTCTGATCTGTTATAAAGTTGTTTCCTCATCACAAACATACCTGGAGTTGTGTTTTGTTTGATTCACGCATGTTTGATGCACAAATGTTGCATACTTAGGCTGCTTCAGGACATCATAAGGTGAAATAGAGCATTTTGAGCTTTGGAGATGCAGACAGACTAATAATAAAGGGTTAATCAAACATGTGAATGAAACAAATCACACGTCCAGGTATGTTTTTGAGGAGGTGACATTATAACATGGCTTCATTTTAGTAATAAAGGACCTATAACATAGGTCATAAAATAGCATAATATGAGCTCTTTGTATACTGTCGTACTCAGGACCTTCTTGCTATCATATTGTTTCTCCAGTATTTACTATGTATCAGTGTCTGCAGGCTGACATATCTTCACAGAAGGTCAAGTGGAGCCTGTTTGATAAGTCTATTGTGGACATACCAGAGGCTCATTTGATTTCACAGCACTTTTCAAACCATGTGGACATCTTGCACTCATTAAACACAGTAGAAAACCGTTCAGCACTGATTCAAGCTTTGGGAGCGATAGTAGAGACAGGACATGTAGACAGCCACACCACAAACAAAAGCCCAGACCCCCTCAGACCTTGGACAGGGGTTGTGACACCATTTCCTCCCTGAGCCAAAGAGGAGCCCCAAAGCTAAAGTATAACTGCTTTGAAAATCAATGTTTATAGGCTACACTAGAGACCTGTATTTCACATAACTATATCTGCAGCCAGGACCAATCCAGGACAGAACCAGGACTGTGTCAAAACCGGACCAAGCCAGTGCCCACATGGGAGAATTAGTCAACGTTATGTAGTATGTTTCCATGTTCTTTAAAAATAAATAAGAAGACTTAAACAGACTCAATTGCAGGATAATCCAAATCTAAAATATTGGACTGAACCAGTATGACAAAATCTGACTAAACCAACTTAACTTGTACTTGCACCACAGCTTGAGAAACAAAAGATACAATTGCGTTTTACAGGAACCAAAGGTATTGTGAATGCTTTTATTCTTAATTAATGATGGAATTAATCTTTTCTAATCTGTCCTTTCTAATCTAGACCAAATCTCCCCCAAAACCTCAAATGACCCAAAACAGAGGCATTAATCCAGGTTTCCTCCTTCAGTGCTACAGTGCTCATAGATCCCCACGTTTTCTCTAACCCCCTACAAAAGCACCATACTGTTAGCCTACCGTTTACATATTAACACTATGTAAAGGCAGAGTGGAGAAAGTAGTTTAGTTACTTCAAAGAATAGGATATTTTTGTGCTCCATCAAAAATATATATGTTTTTCTAATGATCTGTATACTTACTTACTAGTACAAAAGATGCATTAGCAATTTTAATTATCATGAATATGTAACAAAATGAAAAATTACAATTTAGGTTAAAAAGTAAAAAAAAATAAAAATAAATAACAGAAACAAAAAGTCAGGTCTAAAATATACAGCTAAACAAGTACACATGGGCAGAGTGGTCAAAATAGGACTTCAAAGTACTTCAGAATGATGATGTTACTTCAAAATGATGTACCGTAAGTATAATTAAACAGTAAATTCAACAGGAGCGCTCAAATCAATGCCACTTGAGCTCATTGTCAAGCGCATGTGAGTCACACATCACTATCTGCGTACTTCTTTTTCATATTGTGAGGCAGAGGAAATAGCCCATCCAAAAATGCAAACTGTATTCCCACTGTTTAACCATTAACAGCACTTTCACATCAAGGCAAATAGAAACCAGTGCACTTACTTCATCAAATTCTGCAGCCCCACTTTGCTGGAGTTTCTTCTCACTAAAGCATTGGACATTTTGCCACTTTTGGTCAGTGAGTGAGTCGTGCGGTGAAACAAAGTCGTCTCCTCGGCCGTATCCTTAAAAACGTGCCCGGGTCGTTCACTCTCCTGGTCTTTTGTGTAGCAGTGCTTGTCGGGAATGTCACTATTGCTTTGGTTCACTCCCCCTTTTTTCTCTACGGGAGGTTGGGTTCTGGATCACCCCCTCCCCTTCCCTCTCTCTCCTCCATGTGGTTTTCATTGAAGAGCTATCTCAGAAATCCCTCCTCTTTTTTCAACTTTTTTTTTTTTTTTTGCTCTTTACTTTTTGAGTCATGTGGTCTCACCGAAGAGGGGGATGAAATAAGATACCCCTCCTCAAACAAGAAGGGAAGAGAAATCAGGGAAAACTACTCTGCCGCTCAGTACAAAGACATGTTAATCTCCCAAGCAGATTAGCAACATGGAGCGGTGGTGTTAAGTATGTTATGTCAATACAAGGAGATAGACGGCGCAAAACAACTCCAGATTAGACTGTTTATACTATTTGATAACAGTTTATTTCAAGGGAATATTTTCAATGAACTTGGCACTGGTAGTGTAGAAATGTGAACTTTAATTATGCGGTAACTACACTTTTAATAGCCTTAATAAAGCAACTACATACATATTGATCAAATAATTTATTAAAAAAATAGTTCAGGGTTAAGTAACTACATAAAGGGCCCTTATTACTTTATTTTGTCTCACCAAAAGCATGCTGGGAGTTGTGTTCTATTTCATTCACACCTGTTTAACACCAAACTCTGCATATTTAGCCTGAGTTCTTGGATGATTTCATGCCCCGAAGTAGCTGCTAACTTGAAAATTACAGCTTCATGACATCCAAAGGTGGAACCATAGACGGTATTAAAAAAAAAGTGACCGATCAAGTGTTCAGATCCACTTAAATGAGACTCCTGATGCTAATGGTGACAGCAGCCAATCTGGAGCCAGACTCTGTATTATGAATAGGATTTTTTTGATGGACAAAATAGCAAAAATAAATAAATAAGGATCATGTAGAGCGGGTTAATAAAAACATTTTAAGATCAAAATGACAAGGCTCACAACAGCAGGTACAGAGAGAGGAGCCATAAGATCCCAATGTAAGTCAATGGGACCCAGGACCAGAAGGAGCCGGAAGAGCCTCCTGTTGCACTTCCTACTTGGCACGCAGCGACTAGCACGTTAGCTTTGACTATTCATAGACATGGACTATATGGCATTTTTTCTTTTCATTTCATTTTTTTGCACATTTTCTCTTCTTTTTTTTTTTTTTTTTTTTTTTTTTTATTTTTGTTTGCACTGACGTGGGAGAGGACAGCAATTTCATCTGTGCTATATATCTATATCTATGTATATGCACATGTGACAATAAATGAATTGAATTTTGAGCATTCAAGATGTAGACAGTAAAGCAGAATTACTCATGTGTAAATGACACAAAAGACGGGTCCAGTTATGTTTTTGATGAGGTACATAAGATCCCAATGTAAGTCAATGGGACCCAGGACCAGAAGGAGCCGGAAGAGCCTCCTGTTGCACTTCCTACTTGGCACGCAGCGACTAGCACGTTAGCTTTGACTATTCATAGACATGGACTATATGGCATTTTTTCTTTTCATTTCATTTTTTTGCACATTTTCTCTTCTTTTTTTCGTTATTATAAAGTGCAAGTAACAGACTGCTTGTCCTAATCAATACAGTATACAGTAAAATGGAGTATCCAGAGTTAAAAATGGCCTTAAAAGAGAAACAATCTAATACAGAAACATTTAGACATGTCCTCGTTTGATCCTGGTTTGAGTCCAATTTAAATCCTAATGCAGATTTGGTTTTATCCTGTTTAGTCCTGGTTTGGTCTCATCGTAGTTCAGGTTCAGTTACAGATTTAGTCCACCAGAACCAGTTTGGATGATGATTACGAAAGTGCGAACTCTGTCTTAACTAAACTTTTGAACTCATGAATTATACCCTACTTGGACACAGCTGCCTCAAATTGTAAAACAAATCCTTAAAAACAAGAAAAAAAAAATAGGGATTTTTTTACCCAAACACATAATATACAATTTATTTTAAAAATCAAACTGTTTTGATTACATGACTTGTAACTACAAGTAATGTAAAAGCAGAGGCACATTCCTATTGCAGTTATTTTCAAAAATTCTTATTAAACATCTTCTCAAGAATATCTGTTAAGTTCACACATGCAGACGATATTCAATTTTCTTGTTCCTACACTATATATACATATTAATAGTGCAACAGAAGAAGATAAGAAAAACAATATCAAGTATCAAGTGGCCTTCTTTTATACACCCAGACTGTTCAAAAACTATATTCTAAAAATCATTGAGAAAATGTCAAATTTGTATGTATATTCTTTATTACTAGTAGTTCAAATGAGTATCTAGCAATTAACTAGCCCTCTTTGTGAAGTGTGTGTAGTGAGCTGGTCAGTTACCGGGTTCTTCCTGTGGAGCTTTGACCCCTGGGGGCCGATCGGGTTTGGTTAATAGCCTTTTATCTGGTGTTTCACTAACGAAGCATTTAGACCAAAGATGGTAGTAATTAGATTGAAGCACTAAAACAGACTTTCTTTTAGCCTCCTGCCCCTCTGTAAGCTGCAAGTCAGATAATGTCATGTCATGCTGTGCTTAGAGATTTGTGGTTTAAAGGGCCTTGTATAACAGGTACTTTTTTTTTTTTTTAAATCAAAATGTTAACAAAGACTCAATATAGTTCACAAGATTCAATTTTGCAAAGTATTGGACCTAAAGTGCATATATGTGGTTAATATTTATTTTAATTTTACGGCTGTCAAGGGGCAGTTTGTGAAAAAAGAAATTAGAAGAAAAGTACAAAAATACAGGAAGGAAAATTCTAAAATGGAATACCTTTACCTATTTATTAAATTAAATTTAATTCATAATTCAGTGACATATTTTTAGGCCATATCAACATTATGGTTGCCAACTAACATTTATGTATGTCATATTTGTGCCCAAACAGGAATTTAAATAAAGGGAAAAACAAACAAAATCAAAATTTGAACTTGGCAAAATGTTTAATATAATGTTCAGTATAGTCTTTAGTATGTTAGCTTTGTTTTGGTGAAATGAGTAAACTAAGATGTCACATGCAAGTTTTAACCAGTGCTCTTATTCTGTCCTTGGGCAAGACACTTCCCACACCTTACCTGTATCAGTGTCATGTGTGAGTGATTGTTGGCAGCTGTGTTCACATTAGCACTTTGGGTGAATTTCCAAAACAGAAATACTATTATTCCAATACAATTTTTGAGCTCATTTTTCATTTTGACCTCACTAATATTTTACAGGGTGTAATGAATAAACATTGTGAAACACAGATTTGATTTAAAGCCTGAATATATTTCTCCATTGCTCCTCGATAAAAATATTAGTGGAAAATCCCGAGCAGTAGCAGATTTAACAAGTTATTGTATATTAATAGTTGCACTTTACAAGCAATAAAACAACAGTTACTAGTATCAAGTTGCTAAGAAATTCCTTACACCCAATATTTTCCGCATTATTGGTCTACCTATTATATTTTTAACATATTTTGAGACAGTAGCAACATTTTAAACCGCTTGTAAAATATATATACAGCCTAAATAAACTTGTTAAATTACCATAAAATCCTGTCGTCACACCCCGGCTTTCAGTACCCCCTTGTTTTTTGTATTTACTATGCCCCAGTCGCTATGGAAACGCAGTCCTCGCAATTGTCCCGGTCTGTTGATAAGTGTCGCTCTACGGGACATTGGACAAAAGGGGTGCATTCTGGGAAGTGTACAGGCAAACCCAGCCCCCCCCCCATCGTCATACCAACACCCACCAAAGCCTTCAGAGGGCCTTGTAAAAACCCCAAGTTTTTTGTTTTTTTTTAAACGAAGAATGCCGCTGACCTGAACGCAACCTCAGGCCTAGAGAGTGTGTAGAGTGTGTAAAACAAACAAGCACTTAGACAGGAGTCCAGCCAAGACCTGTGGAGCCTTTATGACGCACACTTAACAGGAGGCAAGGGTTACATATGTGGACACTGTGTGGAAAAGCTTCATTTAGCTTTAGCAATAGTCTTGTAGTTTTGTAGTTTTTTGCACTTTTGTAATATTTGGTTTCTCAGCTTATACTAATTTAAGGTTTTGTTCACGCTGTGCTGGTTTAGTTTGGTTCTTTTCTAGTCCTGATTTAGTCTTGGTCTTTTCCAGGTTTAGCTCCAGGTTTAGAAAGTATTTGTTTGAACTATTACTGCAATTTTTCATTCAGTGGACTTGTGGTAAACTACTATTGCAATCAGACTTAGACTTAGACTTAGACTTAGACTTAGACTTAGACTTAAAGCAAAAATATAGTGTAATAATACATTCAAAATAAGTAGCACAAACAGCGAGAGATTTGTGTTGAATAAGGCACACTTATATAAATGTACAAGTAAAAATATATAATAGAAATACAAATATATCTCAGCTTTATATACAAAAGGTCCTAAGGAGAAACAGTGCAGAAGAAATAGACAGTTTGATAGAAGCAAGGCTGCCAGTCTGCACCATTGACCTCCTCTGCCCACTCACTCATGCACCACACTCATACTAGACAGAGACTGAAGTGTTTTGCCTAAGGACACAATGACATTATGTAAAAAGATGCTAAATTATAAAGTTCAGAGCATCACGCCAGTTTCTTTGGGCATGCAGTCTGCTTCAGCCAATATAAATACAAAATACAGTGCAAACTTAACATTGTAACTTGTTTTTTCCTGGACATTTGGCCCTACCAGACGCCTGGAACATTTCAATTATTGCTCAATGTTTTGTTTTATTTCATCAGTTTTTATCCGGTTGCACAAATATCTCAATTCTCAATTTGCTCACACTCTTCCTGTTTGCATTTCTTTGGTCTTTTTTATAATCACACTTCATTTGAACTGGACCAGACTGTTGGAAGTTCACCAAAATCAACCTCTTTGATGGGCCATGGGGTTCTTGTTTTGGACAGAATTAGGAGCACTTTTATGACTGCTAAGGTTACAAGTCAGATCTGTGGAGAGTTGCCCCTATTGACAGAAGGAATTATTATACTTTTGGGTGAATATGTTTAATATATCTCTCCATCGATGTTTTGAAAAATAATAAATGCAATCTTATCTTATCTTATTGGCTAATCTTAACTGGTTTCCTTATTCCCACACTACAGGGCTCCCCAGGTTAATGGCTAACTGTGATTTTGGAATGAGCATGAGCAGACTTGTCCTGGAGCTGTCCCACTGTCTGAGAGGTCAAGACCCCTCTGTGACCTTATACTCTGACCTTAGGCCGTTCTGCTTCAACTAACTCACTGTACCTCCAGCTGCAGGTGATCTACATGTGACTGCTAAGTGGGAGTAAACAGTTACTTCAATTTTGGATACTCTGCGTTCTTGGAAGTTAAGCAGGGTTGGGCCTGGTTAGTACTTGAATGGGAATACCAGGTGCCACAGTGGTTACCTGACCAGCAAGAACCACATGCTTTGACAAAGTTTTCCAAAGACAAGTAGCTCTGGAGCCATATCTTGTCTTCCTGATTTCAGAATATGTGATTGACAGGCGGACTAACCAATCACAGAGACGCACACTCTGTTTTAAAACAAACATGGCGATTAACATGTAAAAAAGAGGAAAAACACAGCATAAAGGACTGAGAAACAGTGTGGATTTTTGCAGAATCAACAATCGAAGCACCAAATTATTACTTTTACTTACAGGTAAAAGAAGTTACATAGAGAAAAAGCCAAGCACAGCATCTTACTTGCAAAACGTGAAATTTATTAGAACATGCAATTTCACATTTTGCATGTAAGACGGTGTGCGTGATTTTTCTCTATGTTCTTGGGCTGCTCCCTCTTCTCTAAAGCACCCGCTTCAAGGAGTTGATGTGCAAAGTTCTTATTGTTCTATATCAGGTAAAAGAAGTTAAACATTTTGTTCTGACTCATATGAGAGTTTTGGAGACAAGATGTCTTCTGCATTTGAGAGACACATGCTACAATTTAGCGGCTGTGGTAGGATTGTCTCAAGTGAGGACGGGAGGATTTTCACCTTCTTTTGAGAGGTTGCAGGCCCTTATGGAAGGGACTGGCTGGTCAGGCAACCACAATGGAGCAGCAGTGGAAAACTGTCATTGTGTGCTTAGGCAAAACACTTCACCCACATTGCCCAGTATGAATGTGTGTGAGAGTCAGTGGTGACTGGAGGGGCTCAGATTGGCAGCCTCACTTCTGTCAGTCTAGGGCAGCTGTGTGGAGGGAATAAATAAATACAACATAATGCACTTTGGGTGTCTTGAAAGGCGCTATATAAATCCAGTCTCATTATTACCTCTAAAGTAATTTAATATCTCATTTACTCTCACAAATCCTTTGGATCATTGCTGATATTCACAACATAATAGTTGTTTGGGCATGTTTTCAGCTTTAGAACAGGTTTTTCACACAAAGAAGTGGAGCACGGTGGTGGAGCACCAACAAATTCTCATCTCAAAACTTAACGTGTCACTCTAAGTTCCCCATCTGAATCCAGTTCTCCAGCTTTATACCATAAACTTATATCAAGATCTGCAGAAAATTCCCTGGTGATGTTTTATGTTGCTACAGTTCAATCCAGTGGTGTTTACAATCAGAAACCTTGTTCTTTAAAGAGAATCTCCCATGGAAACAGGGATTGTCCTTGGCCTGTTATCTCCTCTATGTGTCCCTATGGAGCACAGCCACATCCATCAGTGCTGCGTTAGCTCAAAGCAAACAGAATGTTATCAGCCCTCCACAGGATCCTACACCCAAACTCAGGCCCTGTCCTACTGTGGTCTATCTCACGTCTGTACCACCTGTGGCAGTAGTTACAGCTGTGTTTACACTCTTAGACTCTAAACTTTTAAATCAGAATAGACTTTAATGAGATTTATCCCCCCAAAATTGTATTTAAAGTGATTGATTAATTTTGAGTAATCCTGTCTTCAGGCATTTCAGGCATAAAAGTTAAGAACTTTTTTTTAAAAGTATGTCGTGTTTGCTTAATTTGTAGTACTTAATGAAATATAAAACTATTATCTGTATTCTATATTCTTAGAGCCCAAAAAAGAGTAGCTTTATATTGACTTGGTTGAAAGCAAAAGCAATCTTCTTTAGAGAGTTCCCGCGTCACTGTGACTTGCTAGTTCCTGCTGTCGGTCAAGGCATCATGACATAAAATGACCAAAATCTACCACAAGGCTCCACGTGTGAATTCTTAGAGCACAAAATGCATTCCTGTTGTGCGCTTAGAGCCACACTGCATGTTAAGTAAAGCACAGGAAACTAGCATTTGTAAAAATACTTACAAGGTTTAGGTGTTAAAACAACTCTGAAAATCAGTCATTAAAGGACAAAACCACACGACAAAAAACATGTTTTTGTCTGGTCTGTAATGGACCAAGTTACACCTCCAGGTACTGCCCTGTCTTCTTATTATAGTAACAATCAGTATAGGCAAATACTGCAAATTCTTCATGTTTTTTTTTCTCTTTTTAACCTTAAATTCAAGTTTTAAATTTAGTAAAGCAAAATACTGTTGTATATTGAAAGTAGCTCTTGGATAAAGGTATAGTTGTAATAGCTGACTCTGAATAGTTGATTAATCATTATGTAAAGATAATGTGCTGCTGAA
>KN495333.1:0-41938 GCA_000787155.1 Scartelaos histophorus
ATAATAATAATAATAATAATAAGTCTAACTCTTAACTCTTCATAGTAGATATCTTTGCTTGCTGTCGGTGTTTGACTTTTATTGCTCCCTGTTACAGTAGTCTCCATGGTAATGTGTTGGTGGCTGCATGCCCACACATTTTCACACTTAGAAAGGTTCATAGCTTTGGTCTGTCCTGTTTGCATTGGCTGTTCATCTGTGCCTTTGTTAGAGCTATAAGTTAGAACCAGGGATTTTGGCTTATAAAACATACTGGGAACAATGTGTACTGTTCCTTGGCTCATGTCTGCAGGATCCCTGTTACAGAGAGACTCAGCCCTTTATGCAGCACATTACATGTACACGCTGCAGTAAAGCAGCACCTGGAGTTAGTATAAGAAGGATGGGGAAATCTCTAAGGCAGTATAAAATGATGTTGTGAAAACATAGTGCCCCACAGTGATGACTATGCTTTCTGTTCTGTTGTAAGTTAAGACATTTAATGAGCCTTGTTTGTTATTCAGTGTGTTTAAAGCCTATCAGACTGTTTTAAATTGCATCACTGATTGTTTATTTTTACATTTTATTTGCCTTGCAGCACCTGTCCAAGAAGCAGAAGGACTTAGGAGTAGTAGGGATGCAACAATACTCAGTGTAATGTTTAATAATTCAATACGACCCTCACTTTAAAGTACACATATGTGTCTCAATATGTGATTGTCACAGATGTAAGAAAACACCTCCAACATGGCCTAGGTCTGCTATATACTAACAGAGAAAAGGCAGCCTTACAAGTCTGAACAAGATGTTTTGTTTGTTTTATAATTACCACAATTCATTTTTGTATTTCTGAGGCTTCAAACATACATAGAAATTGTGTCAATAGGACATCCTGATCCCAGCTCCCAAATAAGGCAACCATTCTAATTTGTTAATTGCGACCAGGCTATTCAAATGGATAGTGATGGATAGTGATGAATCATGCAGTTGTAATACTTCTCATAGTAAGTGGACTACTATACTGTTGTAGATTTGCACTAAACATTTTAATTAGTCTCTCTCATGTTTGTTGAAAAGTGAATATCCCAACTCTAATTGCATCCATTGGTGGTATCAAACTTCTTGCCTCCATGATTCAAAGAGCACAGTGTAATTAAGCCACAGGGGATCACTTCCTATTCACACCACACAGTCTTATACAGACGAATAATAGACTGAGAAGAATTCAAATGAGAGTCACGTGGCTGTTTCCCTAGGCAGCTCATGCTTACAAATCAACAGCGTGTCCAATAATTTACCTTTTATTACATATTTATTTCTTGTTGACCTGCCCGCTACCGCACCATTTGATTTACTTGCTTGTCACCTAGGTAACCATGGTGTGTGTGGCTATGTTGCAGATGGGGCACCGCTGAGTGAGCTCTCCTGGCCCTCCTCACTTGCTGTAGTGGCTGTCTCTTTCTCTGGCCTCTTCACCTTCGTCTTCCTGATGCTGGCCTGCCTCTGCTGCAAGAAGGGAGACATAGGCTTCAAGGTGAGAATGCTGCCCTCTGCTGGCTTAACCCCCAAGTGTGCTCAGACACATTTTAATCTTTATGTCATCTTATTCTGAAGATGATGTGATGCGTTTGGCACACTGAATCAAAAAATGTACTCATCAAATCGATGCTGGCACAGTTGTCTTTTGTGACTAGCCGTGGGTGGATGCTTTAGTTGCTGTTGTTGATCAGACACTGTAAAAACATTTATGCCAATTTGAGCATCTTCTGAGAGCTATCAGCAACAACACCATATGAGAAGAGCTCCATACGTTACTTGCTACTATGCAAAAATCTGACAGTAATAAAAACAATTTTGTCTTGGAGACAATATATTTTAATATTTTTCTGCTGTAGAAAAAAGTGATGAAGCTGGTGAACCATTATGGGACTTGTAAAAGACTGAAAAATATAAGTGATTCTATTACTCAGAGACAAAACAATAAGCTATTTATACCCACAATTTGTAATTGTATTACAGGATTAACTCACTATACTCTACCATTACAGCAAGAAAACCTTTCCTCAGCCTGTACAGTGAAAAACAAGTAGCCACAGAATTTAAGCACAGTGCTATTCTCATAGACTCGCAAAAAATCTTAATTTGAAGTTATAATTAAACAAACTTTAAAAAAAATCAACTTTCAGATTTAAGTAATCAAATATAAATGTTTCCATTAATTTGTTTGTTATCTATAATGTCTTAAGTAATACATAAATACTTGAAATTACTGGAAATTCCAGTAGTATGGCCACTGTTTCATTAATATGCACTGGAAATCTATATTTGATTTGTGGCTTGGTAAATTGATCCTAAATCTTTCATACAGTCAGACTGTTTAGCAGAAACACTCTGCTGTTTTTGTACTAAGCTCTGACCAGCCTGTCAGTAAAGCTCTGTGCATTCCTGTTGTTAAACTGTATTGTTGCTCCATTAAAAAGCAATGTTATTCCTTTCCATTATAGAGCTCTTATGGATGTACAGGGTGTGTTTGGGGCTGTGGGTATTAAATGCTTTTAGACTGAAGGGTCTCAGGAGAGCGGTGCAGAACTGACTCAGAGCCAGGTGCTGCCTTTCACAGCAGCTCTGAGGCGGAGAGTGGCAGAATGATCCTGTGAATGAAAAACACACAATAAACACATTTCTTAAGTAGTCTGAAAGATGTTTAAGGATATACTTCGACAAACATGGCTGAAGTCAAATTTAAGATTTTCAGTCTTGTCACGTCGCTGACTCTCATTTTGTGACGGAGATGCTGGACTGGATGCACCTCATGAACAATCTGCCTTTCAATGTATGGCATTCAAGAGCTTAAAGAGAGTCAGATACTCAATAGGACTAGTTAAGTCTCCCATGTGCCCTCTCGTGAACTGTACAAGGCACACTTTGTTAAGTGAGAATTCCTAACGATAAATAGGAGACTTACAATTATCTTTTTGACCCAACAATTGCTCGGGCTACTCCAGATTAGGTTGCTGGTTTGAACTTGCTTGGACCAGTGCATATATTTGTATGTGTTTTTAAGCATTACACTTCACCTTCCTTGCTGTGTGAACAGCATAACTGTGTAACACCTTGAAAGCCTTGTCAAGCCTTACCAAGCCTTACCAAGCCTTCTAAAACCTACTGAACAATCAAAATCAATACATACAGATCACCAAAGGAAACACTCTCAGCTTTGAGGTGAGGTCATATATAAAACATTAATGTTGCATGTAACATGAGTACTATGTATAATGTGGTATAATTTATTCTGTAGTGCACATTAGAGTTTACCATGATTCAATAGCACAAAGAGCACAAAGAGAAGCATGTTTGTGTGTAAGCAGCTGTTTACATTAGTGTGCGTCGCACAGTGTACCCATAGTCACAATACAATGCGCCTCTCAACATACATGATTTATCTGTGCTGGGAGGTGGGCGTGTCCTGTGTGCGTGGATGCCTGTACAGTCCAGCTATTGTCTCCCACTTGGTGTCAGCAGAGGGACAGCTGTGAGTGAGTGACTATGTATGTGTGTGTGTGTCCACTCCAGGAGTTTGAAAACACTGAGGGAGAGGACTACCAGGCAGATCTGTCCGGACTGACCCCGCCCTCATCACACAATGGTCCAGAGGTCTACATCCTGCCCCTCACTGAGGTGTCACTGCCAGTGTCCAAGCAGCCCGGGCGATCCAGTAAGAAACACACAAAATTTGATAAAATATGTTTGTGTGTGACAATGAGCCAGAGTTGAACATTTTGAAGGTTAGTTATGTCAGTAGAACAATAGTTAATCAACACTTATCTATTGCAGTTCAAAAAGGTTTAGATTCACAACATTAGAGTGAAATCAAGTGTCTTGCTCAAAGAGGTAGAGATTTAACCAAGCAAATACGAGCAAGTGAACTACTCCAACTGAGCTACTGTCACTGTGCAGTAATGAAGTGTATACTGACAAATGGTGTAATAAGAAACATCCTTACTGAGTATATTTTATCGATATATCATGAACATAATCAAGGCAATGATTATGTTCATGATATATCTATAACATATACTGACATACATGTTATATTTGTCTAAGGGTTCACAGTGTTAAAACATTCCATTCTGGTTGCTATTCTTCACTCTCACACTGGGGACAAGCAACATTGTGTAACATTTGGACCAACTGCTGTGCATTAACTGTGAGGAGAATTATAAAGCAAAAGTTAGAAATTGAATTGTTACATTTAATAAAAGAAGAACATGTTCTCAGCCGCGTCATATTTTCCCACTATAGCATAATTTTAGACTTTTAAAAGCGTTTACACAAAGCACAGCATGTTCTTTGGTTCACTCTGCCTTTTACACAGTGTCCATTTGAGTAAGTGTGGGGATCCTACTGCCGCTCCCTGCATGACTCACTGCGCTGTGCTCAGGTGGGCGGGACTTAAAACTTGTAAGTGCTCGATGCCATTGGAGGAGGCAACACTTGGCGTTCATCTTCTCAACCAATCAGGAGTCATTGCTCTGTCTTGCATAGTTACCGTGGTCTGATTGGTCCAGGTGTTGCAAGGGATAGAATGCATGCATTCTGGGAGCACACACAGAATGTCACTTTTGTGAGACAAAAGATGTGCATGCATGTCCTTGCAAGCAGAATGTTTCTCATGAATATAAAAAAGTAAAATTCTTTAATATATTTACATTACTATGGCCATGTTAAATGTCAAGGCATAGCTTATTGATGTATAGACTAGATCTATGGCCTATTTTATTTGTCACTATTAACAATAGTGACCAATAAATTACAGTTAAATAAAAATAATAGTTCATCCATGCAAAAATAAGTTCAGTTTAAGTGTTGTTTGTTGTCATATAAATCTATTGCTATAATGTTATTCAAGAGGTTGTGTAAAGCTTTCAAACCCAAATGACATCAAAGCCTGTATTTGTAATGTCTGATTGTATGAGCCCACCATTTAACTATATTAATGTATTGAGTGGGTTTGGGAATGCTCACTCACACATTCCACATTTGGAATAATTCTCCATTTGGGAGGGACACTCAGAGAAGTGTGGGCCTGTAATCACCGTGACAACCTCTGACCAGCGTTCCTGTAGAAAATGGGCCTTGTGTCTCCTCTGCAGAGTGAGTGTGTGTGTGTGTGTGTGTGTGTGTGTGTGTGTGTGTGTGTGTGTGTGTGTGTGTGTGTGTGTGTGTGTGTGTGTGTGTGTGTGTGTGTGTTTGGTACCAGCACAAACAGCGTGAGCGTGTGAGTGAGTGGGGCCCAACAATGGCTCTGATTTAGGCTGATGGCCCAGTGGGTGAACATAAGGCTGGCTTGAATTGTCCGTGGAACGCACCAGAGGAGGACTGGCATTATGGGCAAAAGACAGTGGCGGGTTTGTGAGAAAATGAGGAGACACAGAATGGGACGGGTGGTGGCATGCACCAGGACCTCAGAGGGGGGAGGGGGGTGCCAGATAGTGAGTATGACAGAGGTCTTTTCTGCATCTGACAGTGCAGGGTTTGTGTCCCGTTTGGCTGAGGAATGTGGCTGTCCTGGTGACAGGAGGGCATTATGTGGGCCTTATGTCACTGCTGGGTGTCTTGAAGCTGCACTCTGAGCAGAGCGTCAAATAGCACAGGACTAACATACGAGCCGGTCACTCGGGGTCTCAGAGCAGGGCAGCACATCTCTTCCGTCTCTGCTTCAGACCGAGGCTGATGGAGACTGTGGATATGTGCATTGGCTCCACAGCTGTGGCCCGTGAGTGTTTGTGTGCACACCGGCTGGAGGATGAGCTGTGTACAGAGCGCACAGGCGACATGGTGAGCTTGTTCAGCTGTGTGAGGGCTCCCAGGGTTCAATCCTGCCGACTCTCTCACACACACAATGAGGCTGAGGTGGACGGGGCCAGGGCCCTGGCCACTTGGTTCTCACACTCTCAACCTGTGCTTCATCCCTGCATGGGACCGGCTCTCATGGGACAGTATCTGTCACGGTGCTCAGAGTGGCTGGCCGCTCTTCTGCTCCATCACCATCATCATCATTTCCATTCTGAAATATGAAGATCCATGGAGGTAAATAGTGTGTGCAAACCTGTGAGAAAGTCTGTTAATGTATTTGCCTTTTAAACAACATTTCTTTTTTGTCTGTCATTTCTGCCTGTATTTAGTCCAGCTACTGAAATCTTCAGATCTGGGTCGCCACAGCCTTTTTTATCTAAAAGAGCTTGGTCATGGCTGGTTTGGAAAGGTAAATCACTAAAATATCTATGTGTGGTTCTTATGTGTTTTCGTAAATGGTAAATGGTCACATTTTTATATAGCACTTTCCACCTTCAAGACACTCAAAGCGCTTTACAACAAGTGCTTTGGTATGAAGACATATTTTTACATTGATGTTATTTATTAATAGTGAGGTATATTTTGTTACATTAATTACTTTTCACATTAAAACCATTTGTTATTTGAATATCACTGTTCAGTGCAATAATCAAAGGTTTCTTGTTGATCATTTATGATCTTTTGGGTAGGTTTTGCTGGGTGAAGTTAATGCGGGCCTCAGCACCACCCAGGTGGTGGTTAAGGAGCTCAAGGCCAGTGCCAGTGTCCAGGAGCAGACACAGTTCTTGGAGGAGGTTCAACCATATCGGTAAGTTTAATACTGCTCACAGCTCTTCATTCTGTGCATGTACAGTCTAACATGAGATGATCATTCACAATTATTGACATCATGATTAAACAACAGTGAAATGATTTATTTTTTCCTTCTTCCCAGTTTCTAATACATTACCAATTTTTAATATACCCTTTAAGCTTTACATGTAATTTTATTTTTTATGAGTCTAGATTTGATTTTTGTTTCATGATTGTAATTATATAGATCTTATAGTTATATTATGGCCTCAATAATCATGATTACCAATTAACCAAATGTTCCTGATATCCCTATATGTCGCCTTCTTCTGTGTGAAGTCTTCAGCACCCGGCATTGCTCATGTGCTTGGCACAATGCACAGAGGTCACTCCTTATCTGCTGGTCATGGAGTTTTGTCCTCTGGTATGAGTCTTGAAAATAATTTGAATCATATGTTTATGTTGTAGAATTATCTATTGATTCCATGTGATGTGACACTTAGGGCGATCTGAAGAACTACCTCCGCAGCTGTCAGGGAGCAGAGTCCGAGACCCTCGACCCCTTGATCCTTCAGAGAATGGTGTGCGACATTTCCTCGGGACTCCTCCATCTTCATAAACACAACTTCATTCACAGGTAAAACCCTCACTATATGTAGTATTATTTCCCTTTTGGTGACTTCAGTTCTTTTATCTGGCAATTACACCACCTGCTGGCCACTCTCTACAACAACATCCTGGTGCTGCCTGAGTAATTAAAGAAAACTCCAGCATCAGTGATTTTGTTGCTGTGGGTGAGCCCTTGTCTCCTGAGCTGAGCCATCTGATGTAGAAAAATGGATTACCCAATGTGAGGGTGAGAAGTTGTTTGCTGTTACCAAGTTAAATGAGGCTATTTGATTTTTACTGATAAAATGTTCATGTTAACCCTGGGACTGTAAAGTATTAAATGTTAAAGTTTGTGCATGCTTGTTTACATATTGGTGGAACATGTTTTACTCCCAACAGTGACCTAGCTCTCAGAAACTGCCTGCTAACCTCAGAAATGTCAGTAAAGATTGGGGACTATGGCCTTTCTCACAGCCGATACAAGGTAAACTTCTGCCTAGTTTTGAAGCTGCAACAAACAATAAATGTAGATGTCAATTTTACCCGGCTTTCATTTCACAGGAGGATTATTACATTACTCAAGATCAGATCTGGGTGCCTCTTCGTTGGATTGCACCAGAACTCATAGATGAAGTTCATGGAAATCTGCTGGTTGTGGACCAAACCAAAAGCAGTAACATATGGTTAGTAAAAAGATATTATGATAATATTGTACTTTGACAACAACAACAATGCCTCTCCTTTTATGATTTAGTTATTTGTGTTTGTATTAAATCTCATATTCCAGGTCACTGGGTGTGACCATGTGGGAGCTTTTTGAGTTGGGAAATCAGCCCTACAGACAGTTCTCAGACCGACAAGTGCTGACCTATGCTGTGAAGGAGGAGCAGCTCAAACTACCCAAGCCACACCTCCAGTTTCCCCTGTCGGAGCGCTGGTCAGTTTCATTTATATATAAAATAAATAAATTCAGTAAAGTTTGCCTGCTATAATGATTTTTTGATAAATGTTTACCATTTTCAAACTGAATGAATAGACACCGGAAGTAAATACATAAAAGCATTTATACTGGTTTGAGGGCATGGGTATAAGTGCCAATTTAAAACAATCTGCTCCTTTCATTTATCATGCCAAAAATCAATTGTTCCTCTCTGGGACATTGCTGTGTGCAAAGTTTGAGTAAAGACCAAGTTTCTGCTTGTCACTGTTTAGGTATGAGGTGATGCAGTTCTGCTGGCTGCAGCCTGAGCTCAGACCCAGTAGTGAGGAGGTGCACCTTCTTGTCACTTACCTGTGTGCTAAAGGCTCCAGTGAAGCTGAGGAGGATTTTGAACAACGCTGGAATGCACTGAGACCCAATTTACTGGGGAGCAGTACCCACACCTCCTCATCTGCTCTAGTCCTCACCCCCACTCCCTTAGAGCAAACCCAGGTGGAGCTGGCCTCCTCCGCATCATCCTTCCCCCTCCTCGAACACTTTACAGACAGCTTCCACTCAGACTCCGGAGATGATCTGCTGACTGTTACTGAGACCAGTCAGGGGCTCAACTTTGAATACAAATGGGAACAGGCCCGAGCGGAGCAGCCATACTGCTCATCATCCACCAGTGGGCCACTTGGGCAGGGAAACCCACATTATCAGGACATTTACTATTCATGCAGAGAAAGCACGTGTAGGGGTGATAGTCCCACCTACTATGAACCAGAACACCCAGGAGTGGTCCCAGTGCTGAGCGCTCACAGCCCCTCTGTAAGCAGTGAGTACTACATTCGCATTGAGGAGCCAGTAGAATGTAATATCACTCTAGATGACAGCATAGTAGACTACAGCCCTGGTCTTGAAGCTTGCAGTGTGTCTCCTGAAACCACATCATCCAAGGCTCAGTCCAGTTCATACTGGTCTACAGTGAATAATCTCAAATCCACCTGCTATGATTCAGATTCAAGTTCTACTGTGCAGCTCGCAATGGAGCCACTGGTGACGGAAAGCTCCAGCCCAAACGATCAATGCAGCTCACAGCACATCGCATCTAGTGTCGTCTACAGTGAACGGCAGCCTTGTCACTCTGATGAAGACATGTCACCAGAGTCGAGAACACAATGCGTACGTCCCATCGAGCGGTTAGATGCTACCATGAATATTTCAGTAGCCGTTAGCAGCCCCAGTTTAGGCTTCTGTGACCCTTATTTAGAAGCGAGTAACAGTTATTCCATGGACCCCCTTCAAAAAACAATCCCTGTTGTTAACCACATTAGCATTGATGTGGCGTCAGATGATGGCATTTTAATGGGTAGACGGAGCAGCAGGGAAGTAAACAATGATGACCTTTTCTCTGAGGGAGAGGCCACAAATTGGACATCAAACCACTCGGCAAACAACAACAGTCTTAGTATCGGTGTCCGACACACAGGCTCTGGCCGGGACAACTATCTCGACCTCCAGTATCATGTCAACACAACGGACATTTGGTCTTTAACTAAAGCCACAACTAGAACATTCGTGAGCTCCAAGTCTAGTGGCCCATTAGACGTAGAGAGACGAACCCCGGGTGGAGTGGATTCATACATTCACATTCATCATGAAGGAATGAAGCAACCTGTTCCTCAAATGGGCACAAGTGCGTATAATCTTAAGAGCGGCAAGGAGACAAATTCAAAATCATCCTGCACTGGTGACAGACTGTACTCCGAACCACAAATTATACCAGAAGCATCATTCATAAAATCCTCATCTTCTGGGTTAGTTGATAAACAGAAAACCTGGGATGGTGCAGGAATACATTTAAGTCTGGAGGATAGCAAGAGAGAAGTGGATAGTGGGGTTCCTACTACTAGTTTGGTTGGACTTGGTGACTACAGTGAGGATGAAGATGACGACTTAACATACATCACATCAGGCATTTTTGCAGACTATAACCTCGACTACGCCAATCTTGAAGACGAAGAGCTTAGTCCGATAAAAAACACCAATGGCACCCCTGGTTCAGTCGACACCCTGAACCTGTCGTCCTCCATGGAGCAAGCCTTTAGTCCGGACAACTTCAACATGCCCATCCTGCCCAAATCACTGGACAGCGGCTACGACACAGAAAATAATGAATCCCCAGAGTTCCTTTTCAAAGATGACCAGAGTCCTAGAATTTGTGAGGACTTTGTTTTGCAAATGGGACTAGATCAAGAGTTATCCACGAGTGTTTCAGAGACGCAGTTGAAAGCGCTGACAGACAAAAACCCATATCGAGATTCAGCATATTTCTCAGACTATGAAAATGAAAGAAGTCCGCACGAAGATGGAAGCAGGTTCTTTTCAAATCCAGAGATCACACAACCCGTCAAAGATGCCGTCAAACTCAATGAAGACTTGCGGCACATTAAGGCTAATTTTGAAGTTGAAGTAAGTAATAGACAACTTACAACTCCAGGGCTGTCCATGTTGTCACCTTTTCCTCCTGAGATGGGCGGGTGTCTAACCAAAGAATCCGCCCCTGCAGATGAGGAACTTGGACTGGAAACGGAACAAATCGTGGAGGAACTGCCCTCGGAGCTTAGTTCTTCTGTATCTGAGCCGTCTTCATCAGTTCAAGAAGGTTCATCTAATCATGAAGACGGGAGGAAAACAGGGAATTCACTACCTGATCACTCACTGCAGTCAAACTGTACGTTGAATGAAGATACCCCTACTGAAAACACAGATGGATCTACCGAAGATGAGGAGATACCAGAAATCAATAGCATGAGTAAAGAAGAGGAGAGGGCTGACGTGACCATAAACGAAGAAGATTTTGAAGACATAGATGCCGATTCACAGGACAGCCTTTGTGAAGAGTCCTCCAATGGCCCCGCCAACATGTCTTCCTCCTCCTCCCTGTTAGAACTGTGTGGTGAGGACGTGAGAGCGCCCCTAGAGGAGGCGGAGGAGGAGTACGACTCAGATGACAGTGAGTCTGACGAAGAGCTGAGAACGTATAACATCCAGGAGGAAGAGAGTGAGGAGAGCGAGGAGGACTTTAGCATGGTGCCCGTGGTGGTGAGTGACTGCAGCAGAGCCAGACACCTGCGCAGCCTCCTGAAGATGCCCACGCTGCTCACACAGTCCTTCTGCGAGGAGCTGGAGAAGAAGAAGAAAGCAGTGTCCTTCTTCGATGATGTCACCGTGTTCCTCTTTGATCAGGTATAGTGAGAACAATATCTGAAGGTGCACTCTGTAGCTTTTCAGGTATTTCCACTTGCTTATCTCCATGGTAATGCTATTGCTTTCCCTAGATTTTTCCGCAGCATAGCATTAACTTTATCTTCATCTCTATGGGGACAAGCACATGAAGTCACCTGGCCAAGTTAAAGGTTATTTCTGTGGAGACTAACCCTCACTTACAGAAATAATGATTTTCAAGGTATTTGGGGAAATAACTGCAAGCAAGAAAGTAATAAGGGGCATGTCAAAGGTGACAGACCACCTGAAAAATTACATTGTGCACCTTTAAACTTTCTACTTCAAAGATGTCTTTACAGTTTGAGATAAAAATACAGTGTGTATAACTACTTTGCTTAACCACACAGTAATTTTCATTGTCATTAAACATGATGTTTTGCAATAATGCCCTTCCCATTACACCTTTTAGGAGAGCCCAACTGGAGAACTTTCTGATTACACATTTGCCACTGAAGCAGAGTCTCCAGAAGAAGAACAACTTCCTGTCTACCAGCCTCTACAAGACACTGAGGCCCCAGCTCCAACAGATGCTGCTTTTGAACAAACGGACGAGATCAACAATGACAAGAGTAGGTTGTAACATGTAAAATATTGTATCGTACCGTTTTTCATGTTTGTAATTTCATTTGCTTAGGTGAGCCAAATGAATTGGAAGATGATGTCCCATGTGAGCCAAACTTGCCTTCCCCTAATGGGCACCCTGAGACCCTTTCCTCCCCTTTGTCCAGTCCCAAAAGTCCAGAATCTCCCAAACCTTCTTCTGTGGCCCTTAATCGTTTTATGGTGTCACGATTCTCAATTACACACGTCACTGACTCCAACACAAGCTCAGTAGCAGGTAAAAAACATATTTTCTATAATAATTTTCATTCACAATATGATTTATCAAATGTCTTTACTTCTCATCACTGCTCTATCCAAATTTCTATTTTTATTTTTTTTTTAATTTCCAGAATCTATTGATGACAGCCTAAACGAATGACCCATTTTGGATAGTGGAAAACCCCAGAACTCAACGCAGAAAACAGCATAATTCTGTCTAAATGTTTTAAAGAGTTTTATTTTTATCAGCGTTTAGACCCTGGTGACCCTTTATGAGAGTGCCTCATACTGTAGTGACCACTGTTAAGATGATTTGCACACTTCCTTGTTGTTTTCGGGTTATAAAAACATGTTGCAATGCTATATAGTTTGCAGAAAACAACAAAGTGCATTGTAGTTTTAGCAGTGATTATAATGATTAGTATTTCTAGATGCTCCCCTCATTGGCTGCCTTTGTTTACATGCTTCACCCATCCACATTACACATTGTGTGTTAGATCATAGCTTCATAATAGTGCAAATGTAATGGTTGTCATGGGTCACAGTGTGAGATAGTGGCCTTGGTTACTTTAAACAACTCAACATGTTTATATCTTAACAGGACAGAACTGAAACAAATGGTTTAAAATTCATATAGACTTTTTTCACATGCACCGTACAACCTGGACAGTGAAAAAATAAAATAGTGACAACCCTGGAGTGAGAATTATCCATGCTGACATTTCATCTCAAAATGGTAAAGAAACAGATGTTTTTGCAGGACCCCAATTTGGTAACAAATGCTCTTATTGAATTGTATTAAAAACCATATTATTCTATATAATTACTATTAAATAATGAAACATTTAAGGTATTTTTAAGACATTTGAGATAAACTCTGTGCTTTGCCATTTCTTTTCACCCCACAGAAGGATGACAATGCAACTAATCCATTCTACAGGCCAGTATTAAACTGAACAATGAACAGTTTTATGTTCCTCATACAGAAGTATTCTATATTCCATATGCTGAATGGTCGGTCTGAGGTGCACACAAGACAAAAGGTCATCTCACTGTAATGTTTGAATGTTACATTGACATTGATATGTAGCGAGTAGCTTGACTTGAAGTACTACAGCTGTATTAACAACTCCCTCATGCTCTCCAGTCAAAAATGGGATCAACTTTTGTATATCTATGTAAAACAATTTTGGATCACTACTCTCCAATCTGATTTGCCAAAGAGATCCTAAAAAGGCCCATTGGCTTGAATGGCTGACCACTGCAGAAGAGCTGAGGAGTTGTTCTATGTGCTGTGAGTAAAATGAAACTGTCTCCATTTCTCCTACTTCATGGCTGTTGTTCTGTCACAATAAATGCAAATACTTTTCACTACCTGCTTATGTGAAGTATTTTGTATTATCCCTGTACTTTAATCGGCTATTTTTACTTTTTAAAATGGATGATATATTGAGTTGACACTTAACACAACATACACAAAGATATACATGACATTTGTGGCCATAGACATTTATTGTGGACAGATACATTTAGACTGTACAGCACAGATATGAAACAAACATTTAAAAACAAAAATGAAAGCTATAGAAAAAGCAAAACATTTTAGAAAAAGCAGTTTAAACTTTTTACTTGTGCTACTGTCCATAGCAGGATCATATTGCTCAGCATGTGCAGAAGATATATGTGGTGACTCCCGAATGTTTAATACTGAGCAAAAGACCAAATCACATGATAATACTGAACCTTATCAGTAAGCTACCACTCCCACAAAACTAAGATATATAAAAAGAACCCAGTTCATAGATTTAATACTTACTGCAAGCACTGATCATTTTAAAAGAGGAAATTCTGCTCTATAATTTGTGTTGTGCTGTAATTGTCTTATGCAAAAGATAAAAACAAAATATAATTTACAGAAGGTCTAATACTTAAATAATTAAAATAAAAAAGATGCACTTGACTTTAAACCAGGTCAGAAAATAAGTGGTTTGAAGCTGCATAAGTCAAAGGCACAGTTCCCACATTGGGTACACTGTCTCACAATATAGTAAATGCTTTGAGTGCTATCATTTAACACAAATGTACACTTTGATTGCTTAGAAACAGAAAGACTTTCCAGATGCCATTTATACAGTGTCTAGTAATTGTAAAGTATTTCCAGTAGAAGTGCAGTTTATTGTAATGCTCTAGCATCATTACTATAAAATCTAGTAGCCTCTTGAATCCATTTTTTTTTTTTTTTTAAGTACACTGACATAACATTATGACCACCTGCCCCAATAAACAACATTGCACTGCATTCTGATGAAGTTTACTTTATTGTTATTATTATTTTTTACAATTTAAGTAACATTAACTTCTCACCCAAACACATTGGCTCCAGCACTGTTCTTTTAGAGACCACTGCAGATCTGATTGGACCACACTCTAAGTGGACACAAGGTTTGTTCCATCCATAGTCTGTATAGTTCACATTTTAACACTTGGTGACATTTGGTAAAACCAAGTAGTGAAACCTTGGTGAAAGTTAAATCCACACTCCTGGTTATTACTGGTGAAAATAACCAAAATAAATCCACTTATGGGATTAAATGAATATGTGGTCATAATGTTCTGCCTGCTCTGCATGTTTGTATTAACTGTAGGATTGGTTTTGAGTGACAGTCCACTGTAAAGAAACTATTGTTTGAAACACACCTCACTTTCTCCTGCTCTTTTCTAGAGAAATGCCCACCAGTCAACATTACAGAATAGTGGGTAGATTAGTAGAAGATGGGTGCAGATCGGTCGTCACTGAAGGCAGACCGGAGGTACACCTCCAGAGCGCGGTCACTGTGGGGAGAGTAGGGGTGGGGTAAGGGACAGCATGAGTTAGGATGACCTTTTAACATAGTATAGTCTAATAATTGTGTAGCCACACCATCAAAAAGCCCAACTGGAAAATTCACTGTGCAACTGTGAATGTGAGCAAGCTTTTTCTGAAAATATTGGAAGCTGTAGGCACACATGCAAGGTTAGTGTTGCCGTATTTATTAGCAGGGTTAATTTTAGAGAAGAAAACTGAATCATATAGTGGACAGGAAAAACCAGCAGTTTCCTTGTCTTAGTGAAGCCAGACAGCCAATGAGAGCAAAGATCAGTGCAGTGAAATCAAAAGGGGAACCGTGACTGGTTAGCTGACGACTGGTGACTTACGCAGGTCCTCAGAGGTTCCTTTAGAACCGGGACAATTCGGGACCCAAACTGGAAGGTAAAGAGAGTTTGAATCTCTCCAATCATGCATGGCTCACAGTTACAAAACACTGCAGGTTAGTGTTCCACAACACAAACGATAAATAAATAAATGGAGAATGGAGGTCACTAATAACATGCTCAACATGCTGGACTGTTATAAAGGATTTGTTCACAAAATAAAAACACAGCTAATATGTCTCATTGTAATCCAGATAAAAACAACTTAAAAGGAACAATTTCAACATGCCAACCACACGCACACACACAAGTATTCACTGTAAACTAAAGGTACTACGGGTGCAGAATATAGTAGGCAAAGCTGCTGATAAAATACATGCTTATGATATACAAGACAAACTGCAAATAAATGAATAAATGAAATATTTTTGAGAACACAAAAGTCAGTCATGTCAAGTCAGAACAGATTTCTCACCAGACCAGACTGTTTATTAATATATAGAGATATATTTTATTTAGAATATCTTTGTAAAAATCACCATACATTCAAGGTCAAATTTTAAGAATCACATTTTTTGTTTGTCCCTCCACAGCATGCATAAGATTAACACAGGTTTTCTCAGTTAATTCTGCAAATAATTTGTATTTTTTACAAGGACAATAATTATACTATCATAAATTGAAAATAAAAAGACCAAAAACTACATCGCCACTCAGGGAATACAATCATAAATAACACACTGAGAGCTGCAAACGCTGTGGAAATCTAAAACTAAATCACAGTTGTTAAAAAAATTCAATAAATAAATTGCTAAGTGAGGCATTTACCCTGCTGGCAGTTATTTTAGCAAAAAGTTGGGCCAAACTTTTGAATCAAAACATTTTCTTGCAATGTTACAGTGCAACATATCGGACTGACAGAACAATTCATAATATAGATAGATATATACTGTAGTGCCGAAGCTTGAAATGACAGCTTCACGAGCACGTATATAACTTAATAAAAGCAAAGTAAGGCAGATATGACACACAACCAGGACAGAAAAGTCACAAGGAAGCGGAGCGACTGACAACCTCTCAGAATGGAAAAATCTGCACAGCCTTACTCAGAATCAACGTAAGAGCAGTGGTTCTCAAACTGTGGGTAGGTTATGTTTGAAGCATGTTCTAATTCAGTTCTCAATTGTTGATCTGATTAGATAAATCTTTGCATTAAATCTGATTTAGACATTGATTCAGGGGAAAAGTCTGACAAAACACGTCTATTGCTTAAAATCCAGCTTACTGTAAAAGTATAAAGAAGGCTTAGAATGTTCAACTATCCTGGAACAACCCACTAAAAAGTAAAAGTTTGTTTGGTTTGAGAATCACTGACTATTAGCATCTTGTGAGGATATTTATTTGTGCTATTTTACATAAGAAGGCCATTGAGTCAGTGGTCCCCAAACTATGGCATAGGTACATGTGACAGTGCACAGGCTTGTTCTGGAGTATAGTCCTACTTTTTATATGCAGGGGCTAAACATGGCTTCCTTAGTCCTACCCACGGGAACAGTACTATTAGAGTATAAAACTAGATTGTTAAGCAACAAATTGAGTTAAATTCTTCAGAGTAAAGTTTGAGAATCACTGGCGTCTTGGGAGTAAACTTAAAGTTTCATATGTGCTTTTTTCATAAGAAGGCCATTGAGTTGGTGGCTTCGAGTACAACGGACATTGAAGTCTTTTGGCACTTGTACAGTACATGAACATGTCTTTTCATCTCGACAAAATGACACAACCATGTACATGCATTTATAAAGACAAGCATTTATAGCAAAAAAGGCAGAGAGAGAGAGAGAGAGAGATCATCGGTCAGTGTGCACGATTCAGAGTCCGTAACGCTGCATGCCGAGCAGATAGGGGGCGCTCGGGCTGGCAATGCAATCCTCCACCCACCAACCGCTACTGTCCACAACACCATCGGAGGCAGCAGCAACACCCAGGACAAGGGGGGAAAGAGGAGACGAACCCGGGGAGGAAGAGACAGAAAGGAGGGGTGAAACGTGGCCTCCAACTTCCAACTTGTTTGTGGAGGTAGGGCAAGAAGGTAGGAGGGGTTAGGAGGGAGGGAGGAAAAGAGAGAGAGAGAGGGAAGGGGTGGGATATAGGAGCTATCCGGAGCTGTCTGTGTCTGTCTGTTAGTCTGTTTTCTCACACAGTCGAAATCAATTTGCCATCAGGACTGTCACTGTGGAAGAGAGAAGGAAGCTTGCCAGGTTCGGACACACTTAGAAAGAGAGAGAGAGATGGAGAGACACAAGACACAAGGCAACAAGGAGGCGGAGGTAGAGGTATGTGGGCGGGGCTTGGCGAGTCATTAACCCCGCCCACAACTCCACATGTCCACCGTGATCAGAAGATAAGACTTCCAGTTTCCTCATCAACGCTTTCTTGGTTGTACTTTTGTCGGATTTGGAAATAAAGGTTCGTTGAGAAGAAAACTGTCAAGTCATCTCTGATAGCTAAAGCACTACATTGATCTATTAGCAAACTACTACCAAACTACTAGGGAGAAACACAATATAGCAGCAGACAGTGTGAATAACTACCTAGCCTCAGTTTTAAGCACTGGTGGATTGAGATGGTATTAGTAGGATGCTGATTATCACAACAACATATAAAGACTAATATGATTTTACAACACAAACCACAGACCTCCTCTCACACATTCACACACACACATACAAGAGCATGTTGTTCCTTATTGGATAGAAACAGGGACAGCATAATTGCTAAGCTATACTGGCCAATGGGACCTGATTGGATTACAATTAAAACATATTGGACTGTCTTAAAATAAACAGAGACACTGACCCCGCTAAACTGCTTTAAAAAAACCTCATTACAAATAGAGAGGATACAGATACAAATACAAATACACTATACATGAATTGCTGCCTTCAAAGAAATATATTTGTTTAATATCATACTGGTCACTATGACTAAAAACCCACATGATAACTGCTGTATCAGTGGATTAAAAATAAGAGATCTGACACTTACCTTGTGGCAAAGCGGCCGTCATAATCCTCAATAGCAGGCTAGAAAAGATAAATAGATCATAACAAATATATGAATGAATGAATGAATATTTTACATACAAGTGGTCGTTTCTCAGTTACACCACTGGGTGGCAGCAAATACTGAACTAAAACTACAAGTTTAGCATTAACTTTCTGTCATCTGATATTTCCATTGTCTAAGTTTATAAGTAAGGAGCACATTTGTGTTTTAGTGTTTTCAGCTTTCACACAAAATTCTTCCGTGAACAGTGTACAAACCTGCTAATCAAATACGAGTGAAAATGTCCAGAAGTTACCAAAAAATTGCTAAACTGAAAAGTTCCATAGAGGCAAAAAACTGAATACATAAATTGAGAAGTGTCAGTGTCAGAGTTGGTGTCTATTTTTTTAACTTATCAATAAAAAACAGCAGTACAGCCTTCAATATAAAGTTAATTGGGTTAACTTCTGGATCTTCACTTGCTCCACCATATGGGTGTGTTCACTGTATCACTTACCAACAATAGAATATGGCTTTTAGTTAGAGTCATTAATGCGTATAACCAGCTGGTACCTGTGTGCCGAATGCTGCCATGCTGTAGGGTCGAGGGCGGGTTTGTGCCAAACTTTGTGCCAACAGCCGTGCGGTCAGACCATAGTCGGGCGTCGGAACTGACCCGTCATTCTCCAGCAAGTTCCCCGTGCTGCTGCTTTTCCCATGGTTGAGACTGAAACCATAATAGCTCCTCAGTTTAACCCACCTAGGTCCAATAAGGTAAAAATGGTGCAAGGCAAAAGCCACTTACTTCACTCTGAGCTTATCACCTTCACTCTCGGGCAGCACTCGAGTATAGGAGAAGGGGAACCAGCCTCGCCTATATATAAAAAAAAAAAAGAAAATTGTCACATTGTCAATTGTTTATTCAGTTTAAACACTGGGGCAAACAGGAATACACAAATACATTTCTTACATCTTGTTCTTCTCATTTTCGCCATAATGCCACCCATCACGTGCTTCGGGCACAAGGAGGGTGATGATGTCACCCTCTGCGAAGCTGAGCAGGGTGCTGTTGTCTCCTGCGGCATGAGAGAAGATGGCCTGGACACGGGAGCGCCCATTCTTCTCCAGACCAGCGGCCATGGAACTGGATCTGGGCAGAGTTCTTGTCTCACCTGGGACAGAAACACATCCATAGTTAAACATGGTAGATTCATGCACAGGAGTGGCCACTGTGGGTGAAGAGTCTTGCATGACATAACAGCAACGCACATAGAAACATTTGAACACATTTTTAATCTATGTGAATATCTGCTAGTTAAGTAAAGAGCATATGTTTGTGCATATACAAGAGAAAATTAAGAAAACAGAAAAATGAGTTATCAATAATTTAATGAAGACTAATTCAGAAGACCACATCAGCATTGCAATGCATGAAGAGAACATTAAATGATCTATATTACACTATTTTCTGACATGATTTGTTATAACAATAATATGTTATAATATTGTTTCCTCATTTAAAAAAAAAAAAAGACCAGATTTAATTTTTATTAAAACACACAAACAATTGTTAAGAGTTAAGTTCCTCTCTCTTTTCCTCCTTGTGATGTGGTAATCATATACAATCATATAAAAAGTGCTCTCCTGTGTTTTTAAGCACCATGCACTTTGACTAGAATCGTTTGGAGCTAAAAGGTTAAAAAAAACTTTAAAAAAAAAGGATGTTAACTTAAAAAACTACTACTACATATGTAGAACTACACTAACATATGTAGAAGAAACAAAACACATCTCCTCCAGAAGGGGGTAAAATAAGTAAAACATGGCTTAACGCTCACAAGAATGAATTTTATGTAATATAAGAGCGTTAATAGCTGTATTAGGGGAAACACCACCTCTGGGATATGGAGGGAGTGAGGAGGAGGAGGAGGGGGACTGGTTGGGTTTGATTGCTGTGATGGAGAAGAGATGAAAGAGGTTGAGGATGAGATGTGCTATGGAGATGAAACATAAGGGAGAGAGCACGTGAACAGTAGGCTATATCTGAACATATTTAGAGGTGATGAGTGGCAAAGGTGGCAGGCAGTGACTAACCGTCAGCAATAGACTGCAGACAGACAGAAAATCCTAGTCACCCTGGTAAATTTAACACATGTAGCAGATATTCTTCAGATTTATTCACGATAAAAAGTAACTTGTTAGCCATTTAAAATAGCTTTGAATATCTTCTATGTAATGTGGTACTCCAAAGATGGCTGACAGGTATTGCTATACTGTGCTTTCCAATGTAAGCAACTGTATGCAAAAAATGTATATTTATCAAGGGTGTATACTGTTCTAACTGTCCATACTCCTATGACTTTCTCTCCAGAAAAAATGTCTTGTCATACTATTTATAAGTAGATAGCCAAACAAATGCTAAAGAAATGTTAAGGTAAACTAGATAAAAATGAGTGGGAACAGTAAATAATGAAGTTGACATGAACTTGGCAGAAGGGTTATAATTATGACAAAGAAAGTGGCAAAGCATTTTCAGATTTTGCCTATTCAAGAATATTCCAAAAACATAGTGATTACCCCATAATTTAACATAATAGCGAGTCTTCTAGTGTCATCATTAGCCAGATGAAGTAAATGATATAATCTAACCCACATTATGATTATTATTACATCCAATCACTTGTCCATTATTAGCATTCACAGACACTGCTCATTCTTGCCGTTATGCAGCTCGTCAGACTCTTACCCACTGGGTTCTTGTTCTTGGCAGGCTGAGGTCGGCGCACAGGCAGTGTGTTGGAGTAGACATCGCTGACCTGTCTCTGCGGTTGGGCCTGGGACGGCCCCGTCGCCTGGGTCTGGGGGGATGCAGGTCGCACCTGAGACACGCTCATACTGCCCCCTTCTGTCCAGAATTCCTCTCCATGGACGCCTGTCGTCCCATTTACCATGGACATGCCATCAGGACCCATCAACCTCTGAACAGGATGCAGATAGATGATGGACAGCAAGTTAGTGCCTAAATCAAATATAATCATGGCCATTAAAATGGATTGTACTAGAGGAAGTGTCAGGGGAGAGTTTATTTTAATTCAGTCTGTCAGCTGCGACTCAGCATGAAATGAAGATTCTAAACAGCTCATTAACACAAGTAGCATCTTAAAGTGAGGCCGGAGAGATATGCCATTTTATTTTTATGAAGGGTAAAAGGCTGATGGGCTGTCATTAGTGCACAGCTGCTTCAAACCTCCCAAAGGTGCTCAAACCCTATTTGAGGTATTATTTTTGTTACACTTTTAACTTGATTTATTGAGCAATTAAATGTATTCAGAACATAATGTAGCAAACACAAAAAGTGTATTTCTTCTTTTCTAAACTCACTGCAGGATGTCCCAGGCCACTTCCCATGAAGACAGCGAGCTCCGGAGGCACAGGGAGAGGCTGGGCTCCTGGGATGGGGTCTGAGATGACCAGGTTGGATTTAGAGGTATGCAGGGGGCTGGTTCCTCCCAGGGCAGCAGAGCTCATCTGCTGTGCCAGCAGCATGGCTCGATCCGGCAGCTTGTTTGGATCTGAACAAGCCTGTTGCCACACAGGGATCTTCTGCGTCAAGAGGTCTTTACCCTGCAAGAGACGAAGAGGTGAAGTTGTGACGACTGACAACACACTCGGAGTGTTCCTCACAGCGTAGCCTTGACCACTGGTCTCTTACAGCTATGGCAATGCAGTGCGTGGGAGAGGCAGCGGGACACTAGCACATGGCCGACTGCCCACCTGCACATCTCTGCCTGTGGAAATGTGCGTTCTTCAGCTAACCATTTTTAATGGACTCACTAAAACACGCACTGTATAGATCCTGGGTTTATTTCACCACAAAGAGACATAGAGAGACCCTCAAGGAAAGGTTTCTTCATCTAGCTCAGGGTGAACTCTGCCTACGCACAGCACATCTTGATTAATGACTAGACTATGTTGAAAAGAGAAGCAGAAGTACAGTCCTTCTCTAGCCACATCTTCAGGCTGGCAGTTCACTCCCACTAATAATCCCTGGAGACGGACGATTACCCAAGAATACCGAAGTGTTGGCTGGTTTCGGGCATGCACAGACGGAGACACATTTTCAGTGCCAATGACAACACAAAGGAGAAGATTTGATAGGTATAATATAGTATGCTTTTGAAGACAATGTGCATCTTGGGAAATACAAAGAAACAAAGTGCTTTTATCTGAACAGTGGGCTTTAAACATCATCAAAGTGCCCAGACGTTAGAATGAGCAAAGATGGATAGTGTGTCAGAGGATAGATGTAAAATAAAAAAGTATTTGTCGTCTATAAGCAGACAAATTTAACGCCACACTAAATGTTCTATATTCATTTTGTACTCAGTGACACTCAAATATAAACCATTATGTTTTAGAGGCAGCAGAGGGTCCTGAGTTTCTTATACAAGGAGACAATATAAACAAATGTATTCTAAAAGCTTGCCTCAATAAGCATCCCTTTGAGGGGGTTTCCAAGCACTCAAGTTTTCCAACTTTTTACATGCCATTTAAGACCATGTGACCGTGACTGTTTACAGGACAAAGTCAAACATGCTCAGTCCATATTAGGGGATTGACCGGAAATGTAACTTATTATAGAATATATGGGATAAAATACACAATTATTCTAACACTAAGCATACTAGAACTAAAGCTTTCAAATTGTATAGTTGTTTAATTTTTAAGTCTTAAAAATAAGACTTAGGTGCTGTTTGAAGTTTTGTGGAAAATGATGTGACACTGATATAATTTATGACTCTTCTTTTGCCAAAATCTCAAATCTTTTTCAAAATGCATGATTTTCTATTGTCATTTATTGTGACAGATATGATTTGTTTGATGTTTGTAGCGGTTTATACTATGATCTTTTGATGAGTCTTTTGTGAATCTTCAATGTAATCAAACCATGATACATACCTTGCCATGGTAAGCACTGCTATTCTTGGCCACAGCACACTGACGATCCACTAAGAAGCAGTACCGGCGACGCTCCTCGGACAAAGCCGTCTTGTAACCCTCTGCGATAAAGGTGTCCAGCTCAGTCTGCTTACTGCTGATGGTCTCCACAAACTATAGTTAGAAAATAAAGGAAAGAAATTGACGTCTTTGTAATACATTCACTGAAACATGAATGCATCCTGGCTAATAAACAGCCAACTCATAAAACCACTCATCACTTTCACAAACTTAATAGCCTCGTGTTGATACCCTGTAGCCACTTCACCAGTGCATCTTTTGTGGAACAATTTATATAAATATTGATGACAGCAGACTAGAACCCCTAAAAGCTGACATTTGAGATATTCAGAGCCAGTCCTTCAGCTGTCATTATCTGGAATGTCAAACCCCGTCCAACTTGCTAAAAGCTTTACCCTGGTTCATTTTCCCCCTTCAAATAAACTAATTTGAGGACAAAACTCAGTGACTCAGTGGCTGTCCAATCTCACTAAATAAAAGGGGATACAATATTGCAGAGACAATGTTATTCACTTCAGCCGAGGGGTTATTATGTTATGCCACTGTTGCATCTGTACCAAAGCAATCGCAGGTCAAGTGCCGGTCTACTGCGCACACACCTTTTCAGTAAGTTTCTCTGGCCAGATTCACCGAGTGCTACTCAGGCAATTATGTGTGAAAAGCCAGCAGTGCGTGGGAAGACAAGCTCACACCAAGTGTTTTATATGTTAATGATGACAATCACAAGAAGCAGGTGCAACCAAGAAAGCGTAATGCTGAGAGGAAGACCAGACATAGGCTGGTGTCTGGCTCTCAAAGCTATATTATGTTACTAAAACTCTATACAGGCCTGTCACAATAACAAGCTTGAAGGGTAAGTATATAGAAGTTATTCTGGAACAAATCACCTGCTTTAACTACTCCACACCTGCAATTGTCTTATTTAACTGTAACAGCTACTAGAACATTTAGTGAAGCATAAAAGATTGACTCTTTTGAAAAATATTTGAATCTTTTGGAAGGCAAAATTTTAAACAAAACAAATTAAATGGTATTTAAGAAAAAAATACATGACAAATGCATTCAGAATCAACAGGTTAGTACATTAGTAATCTGCCCAAGGCTCCTGTTTGCAGCCTTCATCGTAGCCAGTCCATTTCACTGTGTGGGACAGGTGGGAAACCTTTTAACCATTTGTCTTTTTAGAGTACAAAACAATCAGCTCTTTAATCATTTAAGTCTGCTCATTTTCGTGTCAGAGATTCAATTAAAAGTGTCTGATGACTAGAGTTCCCTTACGTTGTTATGATTAATAGTGCTAGTTCCATCCCCTCCAGCGTTTCATTGTTTATGTTCTTGATAAAAGCGACTAATGAAGTTTTGAGAGCACCACCCTGCAGCCAAATGTGCCTTTGTGTAGCTGCGATTCATTTCATATCCACCAGGGGCACAAACTCCTTTAGCTCTGCCAACAACCTTTGAAAGCTCAGAGAGCTCCTGTTGTTTACTGGTTCTCATATTGTGGTACAGGAACAACTAATGGAAATTCACAGATTTTTTCAAAGTTCTAGTTTAAATTCCAACAATAGTCTTAGTTTAGTTGCTTGGTTTAATTCTGGTTAAACTATCACCTTGTCGTTGGCCAAGATTCAGTATTGTTTAATGTTCAGTTGATATTTCAGTCAGGCAGCACGGTGGTAAAGCTCTCTGTCTCACAGCAAAAAGGTCCTGGGTTCGATTCTGGGTTGATGTGGGTTTTTCTGTGTGGAGTTAGCGTGTTCTGTGTTTGCATAGATTACATCTGGTTGCTCTTGTTTCCCTAGACAATAAAAACATGTGAGGCCAGGACTCCCCTGAAAAAGAGATTCTTATTCTCATTGTCTTGGCTAAACAAAAGTCAATAAAAAATAAATAAAAATTAATTAGTTCAGAATGAGTTAGACTATATTGAAGTAGTTAGGCTAACAAATTTGAAAATAAATAAATAAAATAAAATTCTTCTTGTGTGCATAACAAAGTGATCACAAAGTGTTTTAAAAGCGGTTTTCAATTTAAAGTGGACAAGTTCAACTACAACAACATTTGAGAGAAATATAAACATCTGAGAAAAAACAAACTGCAAAACTGCTACAGAACCCCAGGCATTTTTCAAAACACTTGTAGAAGCAACTTAACAGGTTTTAGAAAGATAAGATCAGATTTTGTTTGTACAGTATTGCCACTATTTCAGTTAAATTCAGTAAGATTTTATTTTTGTCTCATTAAAATCTAATAAAAATGGCTCTCAATATTATTTTACTAAACATAAACTCTTGTGCTTTTTTATACTTTTAATAACTGCCATTAAAAAGATCAATTTTGTTCACCAAAGCCTGAACTCTACGTCACATCACACGCTTTGACTGACAGAGGACGGGCTGCAGACCTCTCGCTTAAAAAGACCCAAGCACAGCTGCACAGCTGCACAGCTGCACAGCTGCACAGCTGCACAGCTGCACAGCTGCACAGCTGCACAGCTGCACAGCTGCACAGCTGCACAGCTGCACAGCTGCACAGCTGCACAGCTGCACAGCTGCACAGCTGCACAGCTGCACAGCTGCACAGCTGCACAGCTGCACAGCTGCACAGCTGCACAGCTGCACAGCTGCACAGCTGCACAGCTGCACAGCTGCACAGCTGCACAGCTGCACAGCTGCACAGCTGCACAGCTGCACAGCTGCACAGCTGCACAGCTGCACAGCTGCACAGCTGCACAGCTGCACAGCTGCACAGCTGCACAGCTGCACAGCTGCACAGCTGCACAGCTGCACAGCTGCACAGCTGCACAGCTGCACAGCTGCACAGCTGCACAGCTGCACAGCTGCACAGCTGCATAGGTGCATAGGTGCATAGGTGCACAGCTCTATTTCCAATTGTTATGTCGTATGTAGCAGCCACATAACCCAGTATCTATTGTGATGCTGAAAATGATGTCAGCAGTTGTAGGAGTGGGGTCCACTGCCTCTGTCGACATCCCTTCATTCCACACCTCTATTTAGACGTACTTTAGTTTTGCTATTTCGACACCTGTCACCTGTGCATATTCACTTTGCTGTCCATGGTGCTGAATGCAGCAGATTAATCGATAGGTAGGTAGGTAGTTTTTTGGTAGTTTTTTTTCCAGATATCATGAGCCTATGTAGGACAGACATTCTTAGGTCTATCAGCCTAATATCTCCCTTTTACATCCTACCACAGAGTTGCAGGTAAAGTTTCTTCAGCCACCCAGATGGAATTGATTTTGCCAAAAGAAACAGGGGTCTAAAGCATATACATATACAATATATATATACAATCACATTTCATAGTCATATGTAGGTAGTGACATGTGTGTTTTGTTCTGGTCATTGAGCCAGTTCAATTAACTTAATTGGTTATTTATTTAGGCGATAAAGTGTTGGCCGCAGACAGTCTACGCACGGTGAAATAAATGAAACACAAAGGGCCCATGCAGCTTAAGTTTTAGATTAGATATTTTGCCTTAAGCTGGCCTATGCTCTTTTTAAAAATGCATTTCTCACGGCTTTCAGTTAGGACATTTTCACACTGTCTGATTTCCTGTGTGGCCCAAGTATTTTCTGATCAAGCACCAGCCCAAGCATCTTATGATATATGAGTGCATACTTTTCATGTCAAAAAAGTGTAATGTTTGAATAAAAGTGCTGCTACTCGTGGGACGCTTGAAAAATAATGTTTATGCTGCTACTCCGACAATTAGATCTCAATATATAAATAGTGGCATGTCGGAATAGCAGTGTGTAACTTGTACAATCAACGTTTCATGTTATTTTACAAAAGCTGCATTGGGACAAAAATGCATCTCACCGGCCCTGTGCTGAGCCCAAGTGTCAAATCAGGAAGGTAAAATTGATGAACGCTCTTACCCCTCGAGAGCACACTGACCTTATTCTGCTTTTTCTGCACCTTAAGCTCCAATTAAGCTCCCTGACACCGGTGCAGCAAACTACTTTAGTGTAGCATTAATGAAATAGGCAGAAAAAACCAAGACAAGATGACCCCCCCAATGCACACATATATTCCTGATGTTGTTTTTTTCTTCACCTGTGAGTCAAGTTAAAGATAGTGATTTGGTATGAGTCACGCTCCATACTTTAGTGAAAAAATAGTGGGAGAAATTTGAGAGACTGAACTATAATGGAGGCAGATACCACTGGACACTTTTGTGAATGGGCTGTATGTTGTGGAGTATTTATACACTATATAGTTTAATTTCAGTGTGGTAGTACTAGTATTGCCTTGGGTTTGGGTTAAGTAAGAACTGATTATCTATTACCGCAATGACTGTGCCAGAAACAACATATGGCATAAAACACACTCAGGAGTAATTTATGCTAGAAATAATTTATGCTAATCACTTGACGCAAAGAGGCAGATGATTTCTTGGGCAATTCAAAGCGGAAAAGGTAAAGAAAACTGTATGTGTGTATATTCAGAGCTTAACCACAGACCGTGAACAAGTTGCATTGTATGGCCGAGACACATTGTACTAGGATAGTATTAGCATAAGTATTTACAGGCTATTTTACTGTGCTCTAACTAGTTGGTAAATACAAATGTACTCTTGGCAGTTTAATTACTTTATTCATTCATCATCCTGTCTGTTCACAACATCTTTGGGACAGTTTGTTTTTAATGATATTATTCTATACCAGAGGTGTCAAACTCATTTGGTCTGGGGGCCATATCCAATCTACTTTGATCCCAAGTGGGCCTGATCAGAAAACTTGTGGCATATATTCCTCAAAAATAGCAGTAAGTCAAAATATTTGTACAGATAAATGCAAATCTATTTAATAGATTTTGATTAATCAGTTAATTAAATTATAACTTTTTATGATTTTAGAGCAAATTGCTCCAGATTTTCCAAAAAGATTCATTTTGTTGTTTTTATTAGTTAGACTAATAAAAAAAAATATTTTGTCTTGTAGGAACATTGCTGAACATTGCATTACTGTTACTGTGTCATGAGAGACAGTTAAAGGATTCAAGACAATATATTTAGGCTATGTTATTGAACCGTCTACATCAGCTTTTCGCTTCCTGGACATTTTGGGGTCATTATTTCTCAATTCCACTCCTTAGCATTAATACGGAAACACTGCCACAGGTATCATAGTTGACAGGCATTGTGGGAAATGTAGTTTTTGGTCAAAGCACATTTTTGACCTATTTATTTTTAGACACTCAGACCTTTTAAGCTCTCGTGGCCACATAAAATGACGTGGCGGGCCACATTTGGCCTGCGGGCCTTGAGTCTGACACATGTGTTCTATACACTATACTAACCTAGTCAGTCCATCAGTTTTGTGGTAGAAAAAATAATAATCACACTTATTAGAAAATCTTGTGCACTTTTTGGGCCCAACAACCTTTCTTAACTTTCCTTAGAGAAAGCGTAAATTCAGCCTGACTTTTCCAGAGTTTTCCTTCTCCTCAGCCTCCATCACTTCCCTCCATTGCTCCCCACACCTCCTCTACGTCCAGTCAGCGTCCAGTCCGGCCAATTCAAAGCCCCACTGCAGGCGTAAGGCCGCTCCAGCCTGTGCCACGCCCTTCCTCCTTCCTCCCAGCATCCCCTTAACTCATCTTCTCCTTCACCCTCATCTCTACCACCTCCAGTCTTCAGCCCCCGAAGTGAACACATCTCCTAAACATCACAATGTCTTGAATTCCAAAGAGAACTAAATCATACTAATACTTTTCTTCAATGTATATGTACCTGTCTCAGTATTTCCAGGTTGAAATAACAAAAATTCCCCTCTACCTTTTGTGAAACATTCTAACAAACACCAACCCGGATTATAATGATTCGACGGAAGTGACTTGACTGAATAATAATAATGGTTAATTTCCTATACATTCTGCTTTGCCATATAGAGCTGCTTTGGCTTACCATTCAGTTCCCTTATCAGTGAGAGAAAAATATAGCAAACAGTGAAAAGGGATTGTGTTTGTGCATGCATCAATATATAATAATACGCCGACTCTTAGGCTTCTTTTATTGCTCCAAGCAGAATAAACCTTTATCAAATATCTTACATAATTCAAACTCTATCTCGGTGGGGACTTTTATTAAGGTACTCGCAGCATCCGGAGTTCATTCTATTGAAATTCACATTACTTTAGTCCACTACAATTGAACTACTGTACATAATGAGTGAATTAGCATATTTGGCACTGGTTCCAACTCTTGAAATAAGAGGGTTGAAAAGACACAGGGATCAGCGAGAAAGAAAAAGAAAATCACAATGACGAACACGGGAAAGAGGGCAGCCGTGTGTCCCCCGCTGGACTTTTTAATGAATAGAGGGGCGATAAAAGACAATAGCCGTATCAGCTGCTAAACTAAGTCAAATACAGCAGAAATAGATAATGCAATGAAATATTATTAACTTGATTTTATAACCAATGTTCCAGATGATGTTGCGACATTATCTGTAGCCTAGTATAACCAATAACACGATGAAAGAAATTAAAACCTAAAATACAGTAAATGTGATATTAAACCAATTGTAAGTTTATAACTATTAGTCAAGTCATTCGGCTGCCAAGCCTAAAAGACAAAAATATAGAATGTAAAAAAATATGCACTACACTAAACACTGGAATATAGCCAAAAAGAAACTAAATACTGAATGAGTTTTTTTTTTGTTTTGTTTTTTCGACATTTATTTTTCTTTCAACATTTTTTTTTCTTTTCTTTTTTTTCAAAATTTTTTTTTCTTTCGACATTTTTTTTTCTTTTTTTTTATTCTCGACATTTTAGATACATACAGAAGAGATGAAATATATGAAGCAAGATGTATGGAATTATTTAGTAAAGGAAAAAGTTTAATTACTTCACTAAATATTTTTCTAAGAAGTAAATGGTTTAAGGATTTCATTAAAATGGGTAGTTATTTATCTTTTTCTTTTTTTTTTTACTCCTTTTCTACATAATTCCACACATCTTACTCCATATATTTGATGTCTTCTGTATTTATATCAAATGTAGAAACTACCTAGCAACAGTAATGTATTTCAGGCCTACATAACTTCAAATTGAGGTGCAATTCTTTTTGTGGTTTTTGTCTTTTATTTTATATTCAAAGCATGTTCTGATGTTTGATTATTATTTATTCCTTTGTGGGAGAGCAGTAATTGCAGTGAAGAGGAGATCATGTTGGTCCAATGTCTTAAGCCCTTCGTCTGTACAAGTCCTCAGGGGAATCACTGCACAAATGAGTTGACTTTTCTCTGGCAGCCATGATATGATCAGAGAAAGTGAGCAGTCTGGAAATGAGGAGCAGTGATGGCAAGAGATTTTACTGTTGTTAGCTAGACTGGGATTGGATTGTTGGCACAGATGGGTCCAAATTCTATGTAGGCCTGTCGTGATTATTACTATATCAACTTTTTGTTCAATATAGAAAAGCTGTAACAATCATTTTTGGGAGTCAGTATTTATCATGTAAACATTTTCTTTGCAATTTAAACATTTGTGGTTATATGGCTATATATGATACGATTTAAGGCATACAATGTTGTATAAATAACTTCTATGACTCATTGCAGATGAAAAGTACTACACTGCAAAAATACCCCTCCTTAAAACTAGAAAAATACACTTTTAACTTAAAACGCACTCGCAATATGTGAAATTATCTGCCAGTGCAGTAAGTGAAATCTTATTAAAAAATCTTAAAACAAGAAAATATCTTGGTCTTCATAAATCTCAAAAAATTACTTATTTAAGTCTAAAATAAAGCATAAAACCTAAAAATAATCTTGTTTTAAGAAAGGCTAATGTCTTAAACACCATCTTAACACTTGTTTTGCTTGTTTTATGTGTATTATAACTAGTTTATTGATATAAAAGCTAAATATTTTCTTGAAATAAGCTTAATAATATTACAAAAGTAGCTGTCCTTTAGCATATATCCCTTAAAACAAGAGGAATACATTTTTTGTCTATATTTAAGAGAATAAATCTTGGTTTGTTTTATGAAGTTTGCAGTGCAAAGTGTGTTTGTTTGTTCTGCACGTCTGAGTGACTCTGCATGACTAATCTGTCTACACCTCCGAATGTTCGGTTCCACCTTGTGATGTCATGAAGCAGTAGATTTCAAGTTAACATCTACATTTTACCTTTTGCTCAGTTCAGATAGGCACTTCCAAGGCTGGAATAATCCAAATGATTCTAGTCAAGGAGAGTTTTGAGAAAAGAACTCACCCTAAATAAGCAGGGTATGTGTGTTAAACAAGTGTGAATTAAACAAAACCTAACTCCACTTATGTTTTTGATGAAGAAACAACACTATAACATAGATCAGAAAATAGAGTAACATTGTCCCTTTAATAATAATAATAATAATAATAATAATTCCTTGCATTTATAAAGCGCCTTTCAAGACACCCAGAGCGCTTTTACAGTTCATTATTCATTCACTCCACACTCAGTGGTGATAAGCTGCTATTGCAGCCACAGCTGCCCTGGGGCAGACTGACGGAAGCGAGGCTGCTAATCTGGGCCATCGGCCCCTCCGACCACCACCATCAATCATGCACACACCACTTCCATACTAGGCAATGTGAGTGAAGTGCCTTGCCTAAGGACACAACGGCGGTTTTTTGCCACTATCGCCCCACTGTGGCTCCTGGAATTCCCAGTGTCTCCCATCCAAGTACTAACCAGGCCCGGCACTGCTGAGCTTCTGAGATCTGACGGGATCAGGCTTTGACAAGCCGGTATGGCCACTTCAGTGTAGTACAAGTCTATTCCTAAATTACTCTGCAAAGATCTATCGTCATTTCATCCTATTTATGTACTTACTTGTATTTTTTTCAGTTCTGATACCTGTTTTATTATCAGTTATTATCAGGATATCAAGTTGGCTTAGTGTATTACCTCTCAAGTCTCAATTCACTAATCCTGAAGAAAAGATGAATACAAATATAAAAGAACTAGCAGACCTTGTAACACTTTTTGACCTTAACCTACATGTCTATCATCACTCAAGCGCACGTCTGAGTTATGGTCGTCCTCGCCCAGTCATGTGGACATGCAGGGGCCTGCAGCTCCTCGCAGTGCTCCCCACCGATCATCCTACTTCGTACATTTAAACAGCCTCATTCATTTCTGTCTCATCTCCAGTGCCCACACTTCCACTCCTCTATGTCTTAAAGCACCGCAGGAAAATGACACACCCATGACACAGTGTGAGAAAAACAGTGTGACAGCGCAGTCCTGCCAGTCTCAGGACGTATGACAGATCCCATGCAGACAGGAAGCACAAGAGAAATGTGTCGATGTGTATGTGCTAGTGTGGAAAGAAGAGACGTCAAATAAATTATCTCCAGAGTGATACTGAAACTAGTGTCGAAACTGGACAATAACTTGAACAAGTATCAATATTAGGCCTGTCATGACAATTACTATATTGACTTATCTTTCAATAAATGATACATCAAACACTATATTCTGGGCCTTAGCTTTTATAGTGGGCATATTTTTTGCAACAAGTAGGGAGTTTTTTACCATTTCTTATGTACTATGGTAAGATTTGAGCCACAGAGGGATGAAAAAGAAACATCCAAGACTAATAATCGGTTATTCCTGCTATTTATTTGTTGAAGCTCATGCTTTTTAATGATACTGTCTATTTAAATATGGTTTACTGGAATTATCCTTCTTTGTTTGTGTTAGTGGCATAAAGTAGTTTCAATATTTTTTGTTATATCTAGCTTCAAAATTGGATAATCAGTACTGAAAGATTAAAAATATAAATAGGAAAAATTTGGATTGGATACGTTTAAAGTGGTTTAATTTAGATTAGAAGCTCAACTACTGCAAAACCGCCTAGTGACATTGACAATTAGTTTGTGTGAAATTGTATTCTATTGTCATTGTGATATTGGAACTGGTATTAGGTATCAACTATCAAGCATTATTACAAATTACAATTCAAATTTGAGTTAAAACTGAGCTGAAATTTCAGTATTGCAGTAATACTGATTTACAGTCTGTGATCACTACTTGTTACTGGAAGAAACCCACCATATTAAATAAACCTATTCTGTATCATGTTCTGTATTAATGTTTTTATTGTGTTGATGCAATGTAAAGAAATATGCTTAATACACATATAATGCTGCTTCTACTGCAACTCAGAGCTTATCAAAACACATGGAAATTATCCTTTATTTGTCGGATGTTTCATTCCCATTTCACAAGAGTCATGGGTGGCGCGAGTCAACTCTAGTCTGGACTTTTAAGTGGGGGACACACTGAACAGTGGCAGGTTCAATTACTACGGGCAATTTAGTTTGACCATGCCTGTCTTTGGGTGGCCATTACATAATTTGAGGCAATAAACGTAGCAACAGTTACCAGGTGATCCAGATGACAGAGCTCCCTGCATCACGGGGGAAGTTTAGTCTATCTGATGACCATGGAAAACCACATTAGAACAGACACGGACAGATCGGCTCTGATTAAATGGACTGTGATGAGACCGATTGATTTTGAGGGGTGCTTTAGGCTCAAGTTTGTCTTTGACATAAAATAATTAGTTATCTTTCACATGTGTTTGAGTTACTCACCTACTTGAGTCAGGGTGACAGTGGGTGCACAGTGACCACAGCTCTCCATGTTGTTCTGTTTATAGTAAATTGTTACTTATTGCTTGAGCCCTGCCGCTTTTACAATTGTCAGTAGTAATTAGTAAATAGAGTGCAGAAAAGTGAAAGGCTCATTCACTTAAGGATGTGACTGAGCAGCCTCCAGAGCCTGCAGAAGCAAAGGAGGACTTTGAGGGCATGCTGGCTGTAAAAAATCATCCAATATTGTGGTTGAAAGAAAATATAGACTTTTCAATGCATCAGAAATCATCATATCAGAAAACACATGTGTATTTAATTTTTATTTATGATTTAAGTTCTAAACAATAGAATTTATAAGAAAAATTATGAATTTTTTAGTAGTTATTATTTGCACTCTGTTGAATAGACCCACCTTGCAGCAAAAGGTCAGTGTGGTCTTACATTTCATCACAGAATAAAGCTCCAGAAAGGTAATTTGAGGCAGGAGAGAATTAGGACATTAGAAGTGCTAATAGCAGTAGCATTTTATATATTTCAGTATAAACAGTTGAAGAGGAGATAAGAAAACCATTATTTGTTCCACAACGGGGACATTTAGGATGTGCAGAAGAGCAGCTGGAGAATACAAATTATAAACTAGAAAAATAACCATTAGAAAATAATGAAAAAATGATCATGTACTTTCAACTAGGACTGAACGATTTGGGAAAAATATCAAATTGCAATTTTTTGGACAAGCATTTTCATTCCTGATTTTAATAGTAGGCTTCTGTTCAAGTTTTACATTTTAAATCCATCCAGATGAATTGACAAAAAGACTGAAATAAGGACTCACAAACTAATACAAGAACATTTTATCTTTGTACTGGGCTATCAGTTTTCATGCAGGTAAGATGGGATATTTTCTTGTTTGTGGAGGAAATTATGGTGCTCCAAAACCATGGTGATTTGGCAATTGCATCCACGCTAATTGCGATTTATCTTATAGCCATATTTCACACTTTTGTTACAATTAACATATCAAATAGACTATAATATTAAAATAGTTAGATCAGTAATGGTTTATTATGCAAAGTACTTCTACAAGAGTGAATTCAAAGCTGTAACTCGCTTCTTTTTTGAACCGCTGTCTCCAAACAGGGCTCCACCTCAGCCTCTCATTCCCTATGCTAAAGCAAAGAGCATAGAATAGTGTACAGATGTGTAAATAATATTGGCTTTTTAGTATTCATGCCTTAACCTTTCGAAGGCATACCACACCGGCTGCATTAAGTATGTACCCTTTCATTACATTAGCTCTTTGTTGCAGTGTGTTTTGTGAAGATGCGCCGCAGATAGGACGAGGGGCGCACGATTCGTAATCAAACCTCCGCCATTCTCCTGCCCACGCGGTTCATGCAGTTGCCACAGCCTCCTCCTCCATCTTTGCTTGTTTTGCAGAATCAAATTTACTTTATGAAGAATAAACCTATTATTTTCCACGTCCAACAATCACCCACATCAGTACAAACAGAAAGTGAGCACGCAAACTTAGGAAGAGGGTGGACTGCTTTTCTCAAAACAACACAGTCACCTTAATTACATAGCATTTGCACGTAATAAGCAGATATTAAATGGCAGATTTTAAATATTACTACTGTGAATATGTTTCCTATACTCAGATCTTAACCACAATGAATGCATTAATTGTGAACAAGTTGCTTCCATACAGTGAGGCATACCTGCATCTCCTTCTCCCCGTACTTGGAAGGGTTCTTGCTGCCTTGGCTCTTTCGGCGCAGTTTCTTCAGTTCCCCCTGGCACTTCTCCAAACTGTCCCCTTTGTTTTTGTGCTCCACTTGGTATTTCTTAAGGGCAGCCTACAGGGTGCAGCAGACACAGCAAACATACAATTACAGAAAAAAGTTGTAAGACAAAGTGTACAATGCAGTGGCCTTGATCAAGCCGTTATGCAACAACTTCCATAAACTGCAAACTGCAGCAGCAATTTTTAAATCTCTAAATGATTATAGCCAAAATATTTTCACCCCTTCAAAAGCCAATTATTTATTTCAGCGATTTAATTTGTGCATTTGATTATTTATATAGGAAAGCAACTTTGTTTCTGATCTAGCAGTGCTGTTGCTATAGCAACTGTGTCTGGTGTGACAAAGCCTGTGTGGTTTGTTTCTCTGCAGAGAACTGGCTCGCACATGAGGGTTCGACAGCCACATTTACATTTTGTGAAATGCTGAGTTCGGAGGTATCCCCTTCCTCCACAAGGCACACGGCAAAAACAAGCAGTAATGGATACAGTCACAGTCGCCATAGCAACCTAAGATATAGCGTCATGTGTGTTTCACAAATATTCAGGAATCAAAGTCTAGTTTTTAAATGATGTGATGTGCATGAATTATTCCACTTTAAGGAGCATTTCTTGAATAAGCAAACACTGCATTATGAATGTGTGTATGTTTGGACTATAGCCTTAGGGATACACAAACAAAATCAAAGATGGATAAACATTAGCAGTTAAATTCACTAAGCTGAATCTTAGGCTATTATACCACATTTTTTGTTATTTCACAAAAATAGCCTAGATCTCTTTATTCAGTCTGGTAATGTATTCTTAATGAAGGAACAAACATTGCATAAGGTGGGTTATTTAAGGTGCACAAGTTGGCTCGTCTCGTGCACAAAATTCACAATAACTGTTAAAGATCCTTTCATGTTCCAACTGCACTCAAACTCAAACTATTTCAGTGCATTTCTAAATAGCGAGGACAAAATGCTGCTCCAGCTGTTATTTGTGCTTCCAATAACATGCTGTGACTCATTCACTGATCGCTCCCAGTGTTAGCAGAACCACAACCAATGCAGCCCGCTCTGCTTTTCATATGGATAATTTCATCTCCTCAAGTGGAGGTTCCCCAGTGGAAAGTCCCCGGCTTGTACTTAGATTACCATAATGGCTACACGAGATGCAATTGGCCATTGTTGAGCGCAAGCTTTTAATTTGCAAGGTCAACGAGATAACATTGGAGCTGCACTGTACCTTGTAATAACATGCTTAAACACCATTGGTAAGTAGATAATCTTCCATATGTATTTTTTATGCAAAAATTCGGACTATCTGACATATTGTCTTGTAAAACCTTGAGTTTTCAAGGCCAGGAGGAGGATAACAGAGAAAGAGACGCTGCACAGCTAGATACAACACATACATGTATTATTCTAGCCAAATGAAAAGCTTTTTCTTTGAATCTTTTTGCATGAAGTCAAAATATCATCACTCAAACCATCATTAAATTATAGCTATTATCACAGCTGGAAACTCATTGAAAGTAATGACAGACTAAACTTCACAATAGCTACATTACAAAAGCCCTGGGTTTAGTTTCACTGAGTACTACGTTTGAGTGCTGTAGGGTCGAAGTGCAAAAAGGTCATCATCTAAGAGAAAAAGAAAAAAGAGACAAGAGGAAAAAAAACACCTGATAGTATTAATAGGGCCTTTATTTTGTTGTGAATCCAGATCACAGTTAGAAACCATGAGTCTTTTAAAATAATCTAGACCATAGTTGAGCCAAGGAGAATGGAGATTTAAACTTCAGTGATACAAATATTACATGTTGTAGATTTACCACTTGGGATATTATATAGGGTACAGGAGCAAGCGCACTGAGGCACGCAATGGACTTTCTTAAAACACACACTACTTTAGTACAGCGCTATATTTGTGAGACTGCAGGTCCAGAAGTCAATTCATTTTACAATTAACACCAAACAACAGTGTGGCTAAACAGCTTGTAACGTGGCCCCTTCCAACCATACAGTAATGACAAAATTATCCCATCCCCCAAAACAAGGCAGTGCGCTGTACTCTGAGGCAGCAGCCCACTCATTCTAAAGATATCCATGAAGCCCAGCTCTCTGCTTACACACACTGCGCTGTATTATAATCAGTCTACACTTGACGGGTGAGCAGAATACATCATTTTTGTGTCACGCAATAGCTCACTTAGATGCACGGTTTATGATAAGGTCTCGTATTCGTGCGTTATGGTGTCAAAGGATGCCCCCTCGCTTCCAATTGATCACGAGAAGATCAGATACTCACAGTGAGATATCGGGCGTCTAGCTCCACCTTCTTCTCCAGCTCAGACAGCAGCTCGTTGTGGAAGCATTTTAACTGAGCAGAAACAGAACAGCAGGTCAATCAATGAGCAGCAAGCAACACCACTCACATTCAATAATAGAACAATGTGTGCACGACCCACATACACATCTACTATACTATACCTTATAGCAGTGTCACATACACGTTTGCTACTATGGCTCTTGGCTGTGCAATTGTTGCCATCGTATTATTACACATATTATAAGCAATACAAGATACAAGCACTGCATAATTTTTAAAGTGATGAAGTGATATGAAACTACCATTAGGAAATTCCAATATTGATCAAATTAACTGTACAAAATTTGTGAATTCCTTTGACCTGCAAGAAGTGTGTGCACCAACAATCTGATCTGATTCATGGAAAAAGGCAAACTACCATGGCAAAGACAAAAATAAAAGAGAAAATGTTATGTATTGAAAGGGTCATTTTAAAATCCATTGTATTTTGTCCTCCAAATACATCAGTTACTCTGAAAATCCACTCATTAAATGACTCATGTTACCAGGTATTTTGATCGGATTCCCTTTGTGCATGTGAACACACACCAAAAATCTATTTTACTACTTACTTTATCTGATTATAATGTATTATATTATCTAATTTTCAATCTGAAGTCAAAATTAAAAAAAAAATATTGATAATTGCCGTAATACTGTCACTGCATTGTTGGTAGTTCAAATTAATAATACATTTATTTTCCTAGATCAAATATTAATGAAGCAATATGTAGTAAAAGTTCCCAACAAGAAAATGTCTAATATAGCGCAGCCCAATGGCAAATATAAACATCTGACTGAGCTGCCAACTTGCTGAACTACCTGATCCGTTTATTACACTTAATTAACCCATTTTAATACTGCAGTAGAGGAAACTCTTGAATACCAACCATCTCCTCCAGTTGCACTTGGATCTGTCTGTGAACCTCAGCCATCTGGAACAGCACATCCCCTGCACACACACAACAAGAAGACAATAAAGGGAAAAATAAATGAGCAGCTGCACAAACGCACAAATAATAGAAAAGAAAAGAAAGACATGGCAAGAGCTCAGTGTGCAACGTTCATGCACTCATGAGACGCAAGACACAGACGCGAGACAATAAACTTGGACAGTGATGGTGCAGACGACATTTGAAGACGCACAACATTTAAAAAGGCACATGATAACACAAATAATCACAAAAATATGGTCCTTTTTCATAGTTTTGTGATAATAATGCAAAATCCATGACTACAGGCATGCTTCTGTACAACTCCAATTCAGGTCATTTGCAGGCCAGTGCAAAATGTAAATGTAAACCACACAATAAGTTGCAAATATTCCAACTATGTGAATAAACTAACTTTTGTGGTGGAGGGTCCGTTATCTGCTTATGTCCGTAATCTGAACATCTCAAGGTGATGTTCCTGCTTTGCCAGGGATGTTCCACATTATTCCATTAAACAAATATTTCCTGTATTTCTTCCTCAAGGTGATGTTCCTGCTTTGCCTGGGATGTTCCACATTATTGCATTAAACAAATATTTCCTGTATTTCTTCATTTACAGATGTTTTTTTTATTACATACATTCTTACTGTGAGCTTCCTCTCCATAGATCTGACTTGTAATAAGATCAACATGGAGTCAAGCTTTTTTTTTTTTATTACATACATTCTTACTGTGAGCTTCCTCTCCATAGATCTGACTTGTAATAAGATCAACATGGAGTCAAGCAGGTAGCAGACCTTTATCTACAAGAAAAGTTACATAGTGCACCTATAAACATACATGTTATAACTTTTCTGCAGATGGACCTGCTTCTCTCCTGCTCGTTTCGTCTGGAATGCTCCAAGTATGCCAATAATCTTCTTGCTTTTATTCAATCAGAGACGTTTTTATTGCACAAAAATACCTTGATGCATAAATGCATGAGATAGATATATTTGATGGCTCACTGTGAAACATCCCAGGCAAAGCGACATCTCCACGGAGACAAGCAGGTGTCAGTCTCCAACAGAAAAGTGACATAGTGCACTTTACGCATTCTATCCACTACAAGCCAATCTTTACACTTATTTGTTTTTAAAGGGAGTTCAAGCTGCTTTATTTTCTCCCATTTTTGCATTTTGTTGCATTCTTCTTTCTTTTTGCACAGTGAGAAATAATGTTTTATTCTATGTTGTTAAATTTGTCCATATTGGTTGTTTCTAATTACATTTCAAACACTGGCCCATTTTTAACCCATAACTGAATGTATCATGTATATACCTACAGACTGCCTCTTCTTATAATGCTGTGTAAGACTGAGAAAGCACAAACAGTGACACTGAGTGAGAGACACACATAGAAAGCTGTGGTGAATTCAACATGATGAAACATGTAGCTAACTGAACACTGCAGGACATGTGTATAACCTTTAGAAGACAGCAAGAGCCATTTCAATTTAAAGCAATATTATTCCGACGCTTCTGACATGTCCCGTTGTGTTGTTTTGATGGCTGACTGACTGTGTGTCTTGAAGTGATTTGGAAGTGAAATCAAAGCAACTGATGCCTTGTGCTTTCATAAGATGCTCCTTCATACTTCTATGTTTAATGTAAATTAGCACAGACAGATGACATAGAAGAGACGGCACTAGTGAAATCTCCTGTCAGAGATTAATGGGAAAAGATTAAGTGGAGATATTTTCTCAATAAGTTCCAATAAGAGAAATGTCACATCAAAAAGACTGTAATAAAAAAAGGACTGGTGAAAAACATGTGTTGGCGCAAACAATATCTAGTTATCAAGTGATTCATTGAGCTCAGTGGGCTGTTCTAAAAAATACTGAGTCAAAAAACATCAGGTGAAGCATAGATGATTTTCTAACATTTTTTTTTTTTTTAACATACCACATAAGAAACATAGCAATAATTCTGAATTTGTATTGTATTCTTGTCTTCTTTACATTCCCCGAAACGGATTATTTCTCCAACATTTTTTTCCCAATATGACTAGATCTGTGAGTGTCCCTTGGTGGTGTGGTTAAGAGCCCTGGTGTAGATACTGCTGATCTTTTGGCTGGAGGGAGGTGCAGGCCATAACATGCTGTCACTTCCCAGCAGGCCCATAAGCAGCTTACAGATACTCATCCCTGATCACCGCCTCCCCGGCTTAGGCGCTCCTGTCACTCTGCAGGTAGCGTCAAAAGAGCTGGATCAATTAACAAGAGCACACATGTGTTTGCCATGCACAGGCTACATGAAGCTTTTCTATGTATATTTTCAATGTTTATTTCATTGGTGTGTGAGACGATAAATTCTGTTTTCAAACTTTTCACATTTCACTTTGGGCAATATTGACAAAAATGAATCAAAACCTTGATTTATTATTTTGATTACACTGCTGACAATGTTCAGACAATATTATGGCAATCCATCAGAAGTGTGCAAAATGTGCCTATAAATGTTGCGGTTTGATGCAAGATTAAACATAAAAGTGCAGAAATATTTATTTATGCCCCTTTTTGAAGGATTGCACTGCAAGATTTATTTTGGATTGTGTATATATTTCATAGAGAACTTTAATTTTGCAACCCTAATTTTGCAACTATCCTCCATTTCCCCATTTAAATATTATTTGTTGTTTTGCTTTGGAGATATTATCACCATA